>NMRB01000182.1:409766-487649 GCA_002633025.1 Notospermus geniculatus | reverse complement strand
TTAAAGCCCCACAGTATTGAATTTTACGGTATTTTCAAAATGTTAGGAGAGTGGAGGTTGAGGTCTCAGGGCCTCGTGAAGGTCTCCAAAATGCTTGCCTGATACTTACTTTTAATAACCAAGGCCTAGTTTTCAACAGAGAGTGAAAAAACTGCGTAGGGGAGCTCTAATGCATTGAGATAGAGCGCAGTACATTTTTACACTACGCTGACGTCGTGACGTCGTCAAGAATCGCGGCGACGATTTGCGTTTTTCAGATTCAATACTGTGGGGCTTTAAGATTTAATCAAAGCCCAATCTTTCACCTTGTAATCCAAAAATTCACTTTCACCAAAAATAGATGATATCTATTTTTGCTTTCACTTTGACACACGTAATAATGGGTAAATATCCAAGTTGCCATGATAATTGTAAGTAAAATGACGGACCTCTGTGTCTTTGAGGGCGAGATAAACATGGGATACATTGACATTTTATCATACACGGGAAGCCTCACGTCAGATGATGGCACCATCGCGTCACGTCATCTGTAATGACATCATGACGTCGTGAGATCGTAATCATATATGTAAAACGTAAGCATGCAAAACCTCCCTAATGATTTCTCTTTCCCATTTGTGTTGCAGATCATCACTGAGGAGCGGATTTCGCCAGATCAGATCATCAGGGAGTTAGATGAGCTTGACCAGAAGCAAACGAGCCTTGAGAGCAAAGGTAGAATTCTGGAGGAGGACATCCGAGATGGTGAGAGCTAACACTGATTTGATCCCATAGCATTTACTCAGTCTTTGCATTGTGCAGAGGTTGTGAGTTTAGGCTTAACTTAGCAGTTTGTACTGCGGGTGACTTTGCCATCCATCCTAAAGCCAGGCGTACATCCCACTTGTGACTGGAAGCAACTGATCTGATCAGTCGCTGGTGATGTACGTGCTGCACGCACATCGCAAATTCAGCAACTCAGTAAAACTAGGAGGATCCAGTCAGTTGTCATATTGCGTACATCGCACTTGCGACTGGCAGCAATTAGGGTAACATCCGGGGCGTTGGTACTCGGTTTTGTTGAGAAAACTGGCACTGATCAGTCGCAAGCCCGCGTACATCGCAGCGAGTGACCAAACCTTGGTACAACTAGTCGCTAGAAATTGAACATGTGCAACTGGAAGCGACTGGCAAAATCTCAGTTCCAGCGAGTTGCAAGGGTGCGTACATCGACCATTTCTGGTGACTGATCAGTCGCCTCCAGTTCAGTGGCGACTAGTTGTCTCCAGTCGCAAGTGTGATGTACGCTGGGCTTAAGTTTTGTAACTGATTTCATTAGGATGCATGTACAGTGCTGAACTCTGGTTCCTGTAGGATTCCTCTGCCTACTAATCAAATACCCTTGTTCATTTGCAGCTGAACTCAATGAATCGCCCAAAGAAGATGAGTTGCTGATGCAGTGGTTTGAGATGGTGAATGAAAAGAACCAGCTCGTCAGGCGGGAGGCTGACTTGGTTTATATGTGAGTACAGACACCAGAATATGAAGCATCTTGTGCTTGTATCATTCCTTCATTTGTAGGCCTGAGAAGGTCCTTTTTACCGATGCACTGGTACTGCCATCTGCATATTGTTTGGGGAATTATTTGGAGACTATGACCTTTGATACTGTGTAATGTCTAGGTCACATATCCACTCCGGGGCCCGTACGGCGAGTAAAAAAAGACATTTTGGCCAATTTCTACGGTGCCCAGTTTGATCTAGTTTAATTTCCGCTTATCCATTGAGGCGATTCCGGCATAATTCAGCTTAGATCTGAGTTTCAGTCTCAAAAGTCCACAGCAAGCCGCTGGGTGGGGAAAATCGTACGGCGCGTGGTGCATTTGTGACCTAGGCTTAAGCCAGTCTCACCCTTAGACATGACACATTGTAAATTAGTACATGTACATGTACATGTATATGATTATTTTCAGTGGACGACAGCAAGAATTGGAAGAGATGCATGCAGGGATTGAACATGATTTGAGGGTTTTGATGAGCAAGCAAGGTATGTGTTACTCATTGATTGTAAGGGGGGAACCTTGTAGATTGTTCTTGACCATTTTTTGACCTGATCGATCTTGAATACTTTTGTATGATTCAGAAAACTTGAAGACGCCAGCCGATCGTGCAAAAGAGGAGGAACTTCTACAGGAACTGCTTGAAGTTGTCAACCAACGTAATCATATTGTGGACAACATAGATGAGGACAGACTACGGTAAATCGTTGTGGAAAATTTCTTTTGGCAAGAGATGGTTGAAGAAGTTTCATTCGACCAAGATTGGACCAGTATTTGGTCTCTTATATCCTATTTTTGAGCAAGGGGCAGAGTTCACCTGTGTGGTAAAATAGACATCTTGTCCGTGACCTTGACACATTCCGTGGTACAAGATCGGCTCCAATTTTCGAGGCCTACATGTACCTTACTGAGTTGTTTCTGGCTTGGTGAAGTTGATCGCAGATCTCGCCGTATCATGTTCAAAACTTGGGGTTAAATATGATTTCTTTTCAGCTATGAGGAAGAAGACCGAGTGATCGAACAGATGATGGCCTTGAAATTTGAGGGTAATTATTCCGTACTTTCTTGTCACAATCTTGAGATTTTCTCGAGTGATTTGATTAAACCACTGAAACTGATCTTAAAATCTGTACTTCAGGGAAAACCACACCTCCGGATGACAAATCCAAGAAGAAGAAAAAAGACAAGAAGAAGAAGAAAAAACCTGGAAGCGAGTTTCACTGCATCGCTGCAGAAGACTCGTAGAAAAAAGGACGAATCTGGACTTCTGGGTCAGCCATGATAGGAGAGGAGACAGATGAAGGTTTCTGTGCTGTATTCCACATGGTATTGTTCCCACACTGACATGACTGACTCTGGGTATTCATCACCAGGATGATTCATTGGACCAAAATAAAACAGTGCATACATGTATTCTAGTCAATGTTATTATATAGGCGATTCTCGAATTCGCAGATCTGTGCACTTCTGGCCAAATCTCAACCAGAACCTTTGTCTGAAATCGGCTGACGTGTCGAGTCTGACCAACGTCTTCGACGTCACTGTCGCGGTCTTGTCTGCATCACGTCGTTCAGTTTCAGACTGAGGTTATGGTTGAGATTTCGGCGGAAGTGCACAGATCTTTGTCGTTTACGTCAATTTGAGAACGGTCAAGTGTCTGTAGCTTTCAACTTTGATGGAGCAAGTTGAGGAAAGCACTTAGCTTGGATCCATTTACTTACCCAATGAATATACTACGAATGGATGAGTGTTTGTTGGACTTATTTGATATTTGGGGCCAAAGAATTAAATCTGCAGATTTGTTTACCGGTAACTTTTTATAGGATTTCCTGGGGTTCAAACAAAGTAAAACCCCAAAAAGTGTTTGCTTCCTCTTCATTAGGGAGGTTGTGCAAGCTTACGTTTTACACGTACGATTACGATTTGAAAACGTCATGACGTCGGCTCTGCAGGATTTTTTTACGAGCGAATCGCTTGCTACACGTAAGCAACTTACGATTTAATCAAAGCAAAATATTTTATTTTTCTAAACCAAGAATTCGCTTGCAATTTAACACATTTGTAAATGGGTATATTTCGCAGTTGCATAAAAATAACAAAAAGAATGCTTGGCGAATCAGCCCTGGAGCGCTTGCCAAACATGGGATACATCGACCCTCTTTTCACCTGGCATGGGAAGCTTCAAGTCAAATGATGACGCCATAACGTCACGTTCTTTCTTGACATAAGGTGTGACGTCATAACGTTGTCAAATTGTAATCGTAAATGTAGAACGTAAGTTTGCAGAACCTCCCTATTGTCAATTGGCCGACATGTACATTGGAATACTTTGATATTTAAGATTAAATGTGTAATTTATGTGTTAAGAAACAATCGCATGAGTGGCAGAGAAAATTATTTTGGATACATTTGCCTTCGTAATATTATTTTGTATATTTTTCTGCTTTCAGGGCTAAATTGTCTTAGAGTTACGTGTAGTTCAATAACCGTGAATGTGGTGGTTGCTTTTGTGTACTTGTCTTGTACTTGTAGATGATATACTTGGCACTTAGATCAGTAATGACTGAACAGGTATCTATTTACATGTATCTACTAGTATTTACATGTCTTGTTTACAAATGCACCCAGCTTGCTGCCTTTATACATGCAACTTGAGACACGCATTTGCCTTGTGTTTTTCCTGCTCAACCTCGGATCTTTCAGACACCCAGTGCGTGTTCTGAAACATGTGATTCTTTATTAATTCAAAAATCTTTGCCGAGCCTTATGGTACATGTATTGAGCTTCAAAATTTATGAATTGCTGTGATTGTAGTCTGTGCTTTAAAATGTCATGTGTGCAATGTGTGTCCTGCCTTATGAATATACAAAATGTATCATTATTTGGGCTCATCAATATCTCTACTCCAATTATCTGCCAGTATAGTCTCCGGCCATGCAGGGCCAAACTTTGCTTTGAAAAATCATTTTTCGGTGACGTCTTAGTGGGCATTTGCTCCCTAGTCCCTTTGCTAGCTATGGCCCTGCCCTTGACTGCTTGTGTTTGACATGAAAACTGCTTGAGTTTTGACATGACTGCTCGTGTTCGACATGATGAGATTCCCTTTATAATTGCATGTCATTCACCTTGCTGTTTCAATTAAATATGTTTTGCTGTTTCAAAATTCATGACATAGCCAGCACTTAGTCGCCGGTGAACAAAATAACATTAGTCTCTGGTGAGAATAATGGATTTTGTAATAGAATGTGTCATTTGTCACTTTCAGTTTTGGATCATGTATATTTTACCCTCCGTGGGTTATTAACCGTTATCTAGCTCTGTTGATGTGATGGTTTAGTTTAATGACTCCTTAACTCTGGCATCAATCTTACATTTGTTCGTATTGACAAGGGCAAAGCTACGTAGGTTGTGAATGTCCCGGTATTAATCATGTTCTGTTAGGCTTCCTTTACATAGAAGTATACGGTATACGAAAACGCCAGTTAACAAAGGTTTCACATGGATTTACGACCGTGAAGCCATTGTTAACCCATCTGTTCCCAGAGTTCAGCAGACGGCATCTTTTGTCAGTTTTCTCACATCCTATGGTATTGATTGAAAAATATTTGAAGAAAGTTTGTTCATGTAAACATTCTTAAGAATGTTTCTTCAAATTTTTTCCAATTTATTTCCAAGGTGTTTAGAAAACGTCAACAGAAGATACTGTCTGCTCAAGTAGATGAGTAGATGAGTTTTAACCGGCATTTTCGTATGCTGTATACTTCTATGTAAAGGCAGCCAAATGTTTTTTCCACTTTGCAAACCAAATGACCAGTGACTTATAACCTTCTTCCATGTACTTATATTCTTGCTACAGCATTTCATTTCTAATCTGAGAAGGATTCCACTTTGAGGATGTACATGTTTGTATTATTCTTTTATAATTATTGCTTGAAATCATTCCATGCTTTTATACAAACATTGTATTATATCTATTAATTCATATGTGATAGTGTGACATAGTGTCTGATTGTTGACGTGTCAGACCTATGCATCAGCTGAATATCATCTCAAGGATTATTAACTTCAAAGGACCAAAAACTTAGGAACTTAGCACAGTACTGTCATATGTCAAAAAATTGAACCCGGACCTTATTGTGTCCCAGGCGTGGATCCAGGGGGGTGCACCTAGCGTGCACCCCCTTTCGGCCAACAAATCTGTATAATTGATCGTGAAATTCTGAAATTTGGAGCAAATCATTGAAATTCATCACAGATTTCAATGTTTTTAGCACAGTGTGCCCCTTCTTTTCAAAAATCGTGGATCCACCCTTTGTCCTGATATCATGAATGGCAAGGTTCAGTTAAAAAGCTTTTGTTTCTGTGTAAAGTATTTGCTGGTTTTGTTGAAGAATAAGTGTAGACGGTTCATCAGCATGGACTTGTTTGTGTTGTATGTTAGTGTTGTGGATGTAATGATTCATTGTGTAATAAAATATTGATGGTGCATAATGCTGAATGTTGCATTCAAATACAGTGATGAAAAGCAAGAATTTTTTTGTCTGTCATTGATTGATATGTATCACAATTTGCCATAAGGACATAACATACCAGTATATAGAGCTACCTGACTCACGTTGGAAAGAGAGGTTCTGTAAAGGGCAATTCATAACTAAAAATGTGAAATTTGCTTGAGAGCTATTTGATGGTCCCTACATCAGAAAATGGAAATTGACTGAAGAAAGGGCAAGGAGGGGTATGCAGCAGTCAGGTTATTGGGGTTCCCGTCCTCCTGGAATGTCTTCCTGGTGAAGGACACATGCAGGGTAGGCAGATAGAGAGGAAGGGCAGACAAATGAGGGCAGGGCAGGAGATGGCAGTGGTGGGGCAGGGGAGGGCGGGGCAGTGGTGGGGGCGAGGCGGGGAAGGGGCCGGGCGGGGAGGAGACTGTCTTCAGAGATCAGAGGAAGGGCAAAGTGGTCGAGCTGGATACGGATCTATCGTACCAGCCCGAAGCAAACAAAAAAAAACTGAGGGAGATATTATATTTCATCACTTCAGGATAAACAGTCTTCAAAAACCACCGTAGGTTAATTTTTTTAAAACTATCTAACCTTTCAGACCTGGATACAAATATTGACTATATGATGGTACTACTTGATTTTGCAATGATTGAGTGGTTTTCTTGGAATCGTGTGCCAATTGAGTGTGGAAGAAGAAAGAAAAATTTCCTACCTACCATGTCTATACCCAGTGATATCAAGATGCTCCCTACATAGGGACCATAAAAATGTCCCCAGAACATAGCTGTGCAGTAAAAACATTTGGAACAATGACTGCAGTAGACGGTTTATTTGTTGGCCGTTGTCATGTCAGGTGACAGTTGACCGAATCACCCTGTACATGAATTTGCCCTTGCCTGATCCTGCTGATCTCCCCTGGGGGAATGAAATGTATCACCATTCCTTTACGGTGTCACTTACGCAAGATGATACTTGACATACAAGACCTGCCGAGGCGGCTGGAGGGACAAAGTGTTGAAAGCCTTTAACATCCGTCTTAAAGGAAATTGTTCAACTACCGCGGAGAGGTAAAGCTTGTTGAATTTTCTGGCGAATTCAGGCCCGTCTATTCTTTGAAAACCAACACAACGCTCGGGCCCCCCCCTCGGGGATGCTTGTTTTCGCTTTCTCACTGGTGGCAAGACCGGAGGATATTCATTCGCGTCATTTCATTCACAATTCAAGCGGAAACTTGAAACTTTTCAAGTTAATTTAGCATGAATTGGGCGAACTTCTAAATTACCCATTCAACTGCATGTATATCTAGGCTACGAGGAGAAAGTGATATCGGAATTTTCATTCAAGCAGTACGAGCAGCCTGGGGCTACCCCCCATCTGCTCAAGCACGTCTAAAGAGGAGACTATTGGAAATGATTCGATCACTTCCGTTACGCTTTCTACATCCGCACCCTTGCGAAGCATGGTATCCAACGACATCGCATGGCAGGATATAATAGTGAGGTTAAGATACATACAATGAACGCAAACGTAAATGACGTCACACTATGACATCCTGCACGGGTGTACCGTCAGTTACTGACATTCCGTTGCTGGTTTTGATTTCTGACGTGAGGGTATAACAGCCGTACCCTTGACCTCAGCGGACTGCCGTTCCTCTCACATCCGTCAGCAAGCTCGCCCCTTCCCGAAAGATAACAAGGCACGGGTTCGATTCCCGGCTGGGTCAAAAAAATTTCTTCGGCAGGAGCTCACCAGAGGATGTTGACACCTCGACAGCTCGAAGACAAATAAGGTGGCGACCTCCAGGCCTCGTGGGGTCTATCATATTCTGAGCCTTCTTTTGAGGTGTCTGCAGGGCGTTTGCAATTCTCTTGCTCGTCGCATGGGGGCTTTTTGTTCGTTCAGTTCAGCTTTAATCAGACAAGGCATTCATCCATAATAGTGAGGTTTCGCAAATCTGACGAAACACGAAATACGAAATTGGACTTCATTTCCGTGACGTAATGTATTTCAGGTGATGGTTGGTACCACAAATATCGCCTGCTGCAAGAGCGTCTTTCAGCGTATGACGTTAAACCGATAGAGTTACGGTGTATATTAAACTTTGAAAATTTATATATCTTTCGTTTCCACTTCGTAGATACGAAGTGGAAATTCAAGATGCACCATAACTCTCACGGTCTTACATGATATGCTAAAAGCAGGGACATTTGTGGTAGCAACCGTCTCCAGAAATACATTAGGTCGTGGAAATGAAGTTGAATTTCGTATTTCGTGTTTCGTCAGATTTGCGAAACCTCGCTAATAGTTGATGGGAAAAGCTTCAATTCTGCTAACCTCCAACTAAGACCAGTCCTGTTCAAGGGATCGGGAGAGACTCCTCCCACTTTTCACTCGAACAAATATTAAAACGAAAGTGGGCGAATAGCCTAGAAGGAAAATCAAGTGTTGACGACGTCATGGACGGATATTGTGACTCGGACAATGCGTTCCTCTTCTTTTTGTATCCGAAGATACTCAGACCCCCGGGAAGCAGACGAACTTTGTAATCATCTTTCCTGTGATTCCACCACGTCAGTTGTAATAACATGCCTTCGAGGACTTTGGTACTCTGATATTTGATGCATAGACTTACTTCATCTCCTTATCCTTATGCAACAAAAGGTCGCATTTGTCGTTAGCACCACCAGCAAGCCTACAGCGAAAGAAATCAATTTGATTGTATTGTCGTATCTCTAAAGCTAATGCTACATCACACACCCTAGCGACGGGAATAGATTCGTCTGCGCGCGCCATCTTAGATCATAGAATCTGTGGATACTGCAGAGATACCGCTTTATTGAGAAATCGAGGCGGGCTCGCAGGAATTCAGGGTCTTGATGCCCTCCAGATTTCTATTATCTCTTTTCGATGTGTAGTTAGTGAAACAGGTAAGATTTAGACGTATCTCCTTCATTTTATTCTGGGGAAATAGATTGCATCATGTCTGCTGCCCAGGTGAAGGTGTGGCGGGAACCGAGGGCGGGAATCTGTAACGACAGATGTCGGTCCACCGTGTACGCCAACCAGGTCGGAAAATCGTTCTGTTTATTTGCAAAAAGGTGCAAAAATCATTCGTTGTTAAGATAGGAAATACCTGCTATTGATTTTTAAAGAACAAACCCATAAATAGTCATTGCCCAGCAACCAATGCATATGGCTTCATTAGCATTAGCTAATGCTCGCTAGCTATAGCCTATGGCATGTACATTGCACTGGTAGCCTGTACACTGTGGTAACCATCTTTGGTAAACGGTGTTATTTGCATAACTGATTTCATGATCATCCGTAAGTGGAGTAGACTATCCATGTGGTTTCATGGGTAGGCCTACCATGTATTCGAGGGGTATTCTATTAAGCGCAATCAGTAAGAACTAGCATAAGCACCATTTGAAGGAGATTGAAGTCAACGGTGTATCTCTCATTGTTCACGCCATTTAGGCCCTGCATGATGTAACTACAAATTTTATGATCTTGCTTGATCTTCTACCATATTCACTGTAAAAACTAATAAGTTGGAGAAACCCATGGGAATGGGTTCATTCCTTGTCCCGTGACTGGACCCATTTGCCATGGGTTTCTTTAAATGATTGACTTTTTGCTTATTATCATTTTGTGTGTCAATTTTGTGCTATTCTGTATCTTGGTTTCTTTAAATGGGTATACAAGAGAATGAGTTCATGGTACCCAGAATATTTGTTCTTCGGGTATGAAATGATAGGTCCTTAGGTTGCAGTAACCCATGGGTTATGACCAGTTTCATAGGTCACTTTGGCCCATCTACGATTGCTACCCGTGGGGTGTTGGCACCCATGAGCAGCTTTCGGGTTCAAATGACCTACTTTTAGGATGCTACCCAGTTGGGTCATTTCAGAACTCATGGGGAGATCAGTATTTGTACCCATGGGACCGGACGATTTTTTAGAGTGTAATATTCTGTACATGTATTTCAATTCTACACATATTTTGACAGATGAGAGCGTTTCTCCCTCACACTACCTCTTGCATTATAAAAGCTGCTAATCTGTTAGTGTGGTATTCCCAGCCATTATAGATTTATGTTTTCACATTAATACCGTTCTGAGTCATAAATATTCCTTGGTGCATTCAGTTGTGGTTGTAAATCTGTGAGGACAATACAATGATTGATGGCGAACTTAATGAACAACGTGGCGTATAGTCACTCCGTTTGATGAGAGACAAAGCATGTACGTGGCTTCCTTTCTCAGCAGCTGATACCTCTGCAGTCAAGACGCCCTCTATTGTGGATCTTCATTCAACCTTACCCTCCCTCCAAATCAGGACACCTCCTACATGTCATGACAAGTATAAGTAAAGTCGTCTCCGAATTTCGCAAATTTTTGACCCCAACCGGTGTCTTCCTCAGGCACTTTCTAGTAGAGATCCCAGAAGTGAATCTGGGATCTCTAGCTACTAGAAAGTGCCTGAGGAAGACCCCGATTGGGGTCGAAAATTTGCGAAATTCGGAGACGACTTTACTTATACATACTTGTCATTTTGTGTGTCATTTTTTGCGCTGTATTTTGGATGCCATCTTTTCATGCAAATAGATCACGCCGTGTCCAAGATACAGTGCTTGTTTGAAAGCTTTAGATAGAAGGAGCATAAGTTAGTCTAGAATGCAAATGCCCCCCCCCCCCAGCATTGAAGGCAGCGAGTCAAGAAATGAACATGAAGGCCTATGATATATCAAATTAGATTATAATAATTCAGTTCGGATTGAAGTGCTTGATTTTCTAAAACCACGCGCAGAAAAAGAGTTAAAACATTGGACAACACGTTTAGCACTATGCATAATGAAAACTTTAACGTTAAAACTACGGTATACATGTGTACTTGGGTATTCCCTTTCAATGGACTTTTGTAAATACGCCATTCTCATCTTACAGACTTGATTGATACTAATTTATGCTTGATTAGAAATAACTGGGCATACATGTATGTTTTCAACACATTTCCCAGAACTATTGAAAGGTGTTCCATGTGCATTATCACCATTGAAAATGATACAGGATATGTATTGAATAATTTCTATGCCTACATTTGGCTAATGACCTACTTGACATAATACACCATTCCACTTGAAATGAATCTAACAGTTCCTACACCTGATTAGTTGTTGGCAAAATATCATTTTCATCATTTCTATTCAAACACTTACATGTAGAAGGTGGCAAATGTTTCAAGTGTGTGTTGTACAAGAATAGGCATTGGAAATGTCGATGATAGATGAGTGAGTACCTCTCTGAGAATGAAGATTGATTTTTAATGTTGACTGGCATTTCAGAATGTTTCCTACATACAGGTAAGGAGGCCTACGTTGAGGCTTACTATCTCACACTGAACATTTAGCTTGAGGAAAGCCGATAATTTGGCCAGGAAGAAAGTGTCTATTAGGCCTTCACTCTTGATTTAGTTTTAGACTAAATGGCAGGGTGGGATCCGGGAGGCGTGGGGGACCCCCGGACCCCCCTATTTTTGGCAGAGCAATGATTTTTTTAGCAAGAAAAATTTAATCACATAAAAATTCGAGTATTTTGTTCTCAGATGCCAGGAAAATGCATCTAAAAGCACTTAAATTGTCAAATTTTTCTGGGGGAGGGCCCCCAGACCCCACTTTGGGCTTTGCGCTTTGGGTGCCCACCACCTCCGCCGAGTTACATGTACGTCCCCCCTTTGTCAACCCTGGATCCGACCCTGAAATCACGGACCTGGGTATCTAGATATTCAGGTCCGTGACTAACAGGTCCGCAGAAAAAGACTGAATTTGCAATAGGGAGTTTTAGAGACAAACGATAAACGTTAACTTTACGACAAAGTTATTTTTGTACCCAAAATGTAATATATAAGCTGGTGAATTCGCAGTATGAAAAATAATGTTGTCGTAAAGTTAACGTTTATCGTTTGATAACTCCCTAATACTAGGCGTACATGTACACGTAAATCGAAACACAGGCCTAGTTGAAATTAACAAATTAAACCAACTCGTACATTGAATCATATGAATAAAGACTAGTAAATGCTTTTACCTGAATTTTCTAATACAAATGCACTAGGCTAAGCTGTACAAATCTGAAGTAAAAGCAATTGCTAGTCTTTATTCATATGACCTATTAAGTCGTGCACCTACATGTACCTTTGGTGTAATTATGCAACAAACTTGAAAAAGTCACTGGGTGATTAACTGACTGCGGCAAATGACTGTATTCATTTTGAACTTGATCACACTGAAATTGACAAGACCAAAGAAGGTATGAATGATGTGGAGCCTCATCAGGCAATAGACCATACATTTACATGTACATATTAGAGCAGGAGCCCAGGGGGGTCAGGGTAGCTGGAAAGGTTACCAATTTTCTGGTACCCTACAGTATTGCATGTCCATCCCTGAGTATAGAACTGGTCGTCTGGCGTGAAAGCAGTGGTGGTGTGGGAGATACAGCGTTTTGAAGTTTTGGTACTGACTTTATCATTGNTTTCAGTGGAAGGCTTAACATCAGAGCTGCACTCTATAATGCTATGAGAAGGATTATTTCCAGTAAATGTGTTAAACGTCTTTAGATTATCGGGATTCAGCTTGGACTTGGTTTTTGTTTCAGATTTTGAATGATGGCATCCACTCCATTTTTGCTAGGCTTTTGCCTGCTCTTTGGATTAGTACTGCTGACCTGCCATGCCAAGCCTTATCACCAGGTAAGTGTCGTTACTTCGATGTACCAAATGCTTTTGTGGCTTCCTCCTTACCATCTATTTGCTAATATGTTACGATTCAAGCTGACAAATAATTGGAGGGTAAAATGCACTTGTGGATCACGCATCGACACATGTCCGTGAAAAAAGGCATGGAAGCACATGCCCAGGCCTGGGCATGTGCTTCCATGCCTTTTTTTTTCAACATTTTTACACCAAACATCCCTTTTTTACCTGTAAAAAGGGATGTTTGATGTAAAAATGTTAGTTGCTGCTGTGAGAAAAACAGGTATGACCGGTGTAACGTTTTTGAGTGTTCCCCATCTGTGAGTGTCCCCCTCCTATTGTCTGACGGAATAAGCGGCGACTCGACAATGGAGGACACACAGAGAAACGTGTCGATCTATCTGCCAGTGTTTCCAGAACAATAGGGGGGAACACTGATACACGGAAACACTGAAAAACTTTACACCTGAATCAACGTCCTAGGAATGCAAGTCCGCCAAACAATAGCCCGCTATTGTAAGGTTATATTCGAATCGTGGTCATCGACTCTATAGCCATATATTCTAAATCCCTCTCTGAAGAATAAGACCGGACTTTGATTCCCGGGGGAATTTGATCCCTGTCACACCGATGTCAACGAAAGAATGTCCCCAGGAAAAACTAGGGAGAAAAGATTCCATTGTTATACATTATAATCCCAGGCAATTGGTTTTTGTAGCGCACGCACATTTCCGTCATGGAATGAAAAATAAAAGTGGACACTTGTTACAGGGGGACATTTTTTACTGCTACACCACTTTGAACTGTCATCAGAAATATACATGTATCAAAGACTTATATTTTTTAATGTATTATTTATAGGCCTGTTATTAAACATAGATGAAGCGATTTTGTCATGTTTAGGGCTGGTTTTTTGATACTAGTATGCAGATGTGAGACAAATTCTCTTCGGGACTGTACCTTTAATCAACACGATGATTAATTTCGGCCAGATATTACTCACCTCATCGGTGCAAGATGACCAGTTTGCGCGCCGACGATAGATCGATGGACGTGTATGGACTCGGGACGAAAGGCAATTAGTGAAGACATGAATATCGCTATTACCGGTCCACGCACTAGTTCATTATTATTCATGACTTGTTCTACCTGAATCCAATGATAATAATTAATATTGATTCGTCTCATAATGCTGAGTACACAATTGTGTGTACAGTATCAACTTGCATTTTTTACGAATTTTGCTGTTAGGTACACATGTCTTGTGAGCAAATGTTTTTAGAGCTGCCGTAGGCAATTCTGTTATGTTTGCGTCATAGAATTAAATATAACGTTTGATACAGCTTGCTCGCCATTTGTCGCAATGGCTGGTATTCATAAAGAAGGCAGTCCTATTCCGGGAAAAGAGTGCATAAAATTGTACCTTGAAATTTCTTTATTATAGAACATCTCTATGACTGTGACCATAGATTATTTACAGTTAAATGACAGTTATAGTTATAAATGTAGTTAAATCCTATAAGCGCAGTTTGGGGTTGTGAGATTGGGAAACATTGAATGGGTGGGTCCAGATAATCACGGGACATCCCCAAATGAATGATTTTTTTGGTGTTATCATCATTTGAAAATCACGTCATCTGACGCTTTGGTATGCATATTTTAAGTTCACCCTAGGATCAGAATCTCGGTAGCCCATATATGGTCCAGCCGGTTGGCCAGGGCCATTCATTGAGAGATCGAAGTGGTTTGCTACTGTTCTGAAGCCTCTGGTATTGGGTCACATCAGTTCTTCCCATCTCCTCTTCCAGAGGTCCAAAAGTGAACATATTCCGTCAGACGAGCTTGATGACTCAACAGAAAAGAGGCCACACCGAGTTGGTGGCAAGAAGGGCAAATGGATGTCATGGGAACCGGATATGTTAACACCTAAGGAAAAGGACGGCGGACAGATCCCTCTACCAGGTAAGTTTGAAATCTGTTTTTAGCCCTCTCAAGCATTTATTACTAGGGGAAAGATCCAGTATCTATATCGACAACCTCAATCTTACACAATCTCTCTTCATTTTCTGCCTTACCATCCACCTTTTTCAAATGCAAATTTCATCTTTTGCGAGTGAAGATAGCACAATTGGTTCTTCTATTTGGTAAATTGCTGCCAGTTATCTCAAAACATTTATCATCAGCTTTTAGCCTTAATAGTTTGGAATGAATAACAAATGAAGGGAATTGTGATGGGTTTCAAACTGCAATGCCATTTTGAAGTAAGGCTTTAACTGCTTTTAAGATCTATGTAGGAGTAAACTTCATTACCGGTTTCCCATCACGTCTTACCAATTCCATATGTTGCTGAATGATCCTATACCGGTTGGAAACCCAGCACAAAATGGCCTAAATTATCCATGATGAAAGTTCATTCGATGGGGATATTTACAGCCTTCTGTCGATTTTGATCCATTTATCTTGGCCATTTCACTATCAGGGACAGGATGTATCGACCAATTTCTTTACATTTAGATAGGATGAATCGTGAGTTGAGTGGATAATGGCTGCCTGATATGAAGATGGGTCCCTCTTTTGTAGAAAAGTAAGGCGATCATCCACGCCAATGAGCTGTAGGCTATATGGTTATTCCTTCTATGATTAGCCCTGAAATGGTTCTGGTTGACAATCTTGTGGTTTTACATCATTCTATATCAGCTGCAGTTTGTTTTTAAAAATTGGCAATCAGTTATGAGGTAGAGCAAAAATAGATGTATTTTGGGATATAGTGATGATGAACGACTGACTAAGAGGTTGCAGTCTTACCATTACTTCTTGTAACTACATGTAAAGGGGCCAAATGAAATACAACATGAAATACCGAACTCTTCTGCGCCTAGCGGTGAGTTCGGGAACCAAACTATGGAACACTAATAAATAACCTGTCTCTAAACACTTGTAATTTAATAAATTTGCCGAAAACACCACTGAACTTACTACTAACTTGTACAAAATGCAATGCACAGTTTAACCAAAGGTTGGGAACAAAAATATTAGTAGGCCTACGTGTACTTACCCCACACACCCTGCACACACAACACCCACACTCAAGGACTTTCATTCAACGAAAGTAGTAAAGATTTCTCACCCAAACTCAGCCTTCTTAAATGCACCACACCCAAATAAAACTAGCAGACCAAAGAAACCAAAGGAAACAAACTAAAAGGAAACCAGCCAAGCAAACCCAACAACAACCACCATTGTAATTCGGAAATAAAACATAGCTTGGAATAAACATATAACTATTTTTGCATTTTCTCAGAAAACGTCAAATAAGAAACAGAGAAATAAGAATAAGAAACAGAGGAATAAAACTGATCCATGTCCGGTCACTCCGACCGTGACACTGCTGCAGGAATTTTCTTTAAAATCCTCTGTTATTTCTAACAGTGTGAGGTAGAGCAAAAATAGATGTACATGTATTTTGGGGTATAGTGATGATGAACGACTGATGAAGAGGTTGCAGTCTTACCATAGCTTACTTCTTCTAACTAAAGGAGCCAACTGAAATACAGCTTGTCCCTGTCAGCAGCAGAAGGTGTTGAAGTTACCAATTGCTGCCAGTGTTCTCCACAGGATTTTTAAGTGGGGTAGTACCCTTGAAATCACAGGATTTCCCATTACTTTGCAAATTAATAGAAAACCATTACAAAATTGGACTGTAAGGTAGGGTGGCTGCTTCTAGGGTGGTAAAATGCCAAGGTAGGGTGGGCTAGGCCTATCCGAGAAAAAGCCATGCGGAGAACACTGATTGCCGCAAATGGGAAGTTACCAATTGCTACCTACATGTATCCAAGCAGAGCAATCGTACCAATTTGAGGGGTCTACAAATTGTAAGCAAAGGGCCAAATCTGACCCTGAATAGACAAATCCCAAATTCCCAGATCTGCGCACTTCCGCCGAAATCGCAAACACAACCTCGACCTGAAACCAGCTGACGTGACGCAATCCATGATTCAGCAATGGTCGTCATTCAGTTTCAGACCGAGGTTGTGTTTGCGATTTCGGCGGAAGTGCGCAGATCTTTCTTGTTTACGTCAATTTGGGATTGTCTATAGGTATCAGGAAGTCAACAGGAGGGGAAATCTAAATCGGTCTGCAGACCAAAACGGGAAGAACCCCATCTTCTAACGGCTCATATTGCACCGGGGCAGCTGTGTCGAATCCAGGCGTTTGTGATTGAGCCTCTCCTTTGCCCTTCATCATCCATTACTATTCCCACCTTCATTTTCCCTCTTGGAAAATTAATGGCTGCTCCTCAACTGTTTTACCATTAGCTCATGACAGATGCACCTGCTCCTCGTCGTGTTAGGACAATTGCTCGCTTTGTCGTGTGGAATGAACGTCCCGATTTGTGTAGGATGGGCGCGAGTCGCCTGATGAAAATAGTGGTTGAATGACGCGTTCATTGCATAACCCAGCAAACTCACTTGTCTCTTCTGAAGTCGTCGATTAATTGCTCTAGGCCCGTATGCACCAAACGAAGATTATCTTGAACTGCCTTAAGCTGCATTTAGCTGACACGCGGAATGCGGTATAGGGCCGCGGAATCCCCGGCGGAAGCGATTTGTTGTATGAGAAATGCATTGAACTTTCCGCTTACCGCGTTCCGCAATCCGCATACCGCGTGCAGCTAAATCCAGCTTTAGGGCCGTAATGCACCAAGGAAGATTATCTTGAACTCAGGTTGAGGCATAGTAGCTTTTCAATTGTTCAGGTTTGGCAGGGCATGATGTGACAATGAAAACGTTGTGGCTCAACCTGAGTTCAAGATAATCTTCGTTGGTCCCCCGTGGTTGGTCCATACGGCCCATAGTCTGTGCATGAACCATAGAGAAGTTGGTTACCCATGTATACATGTACTTACATGTAGTTGTCGGCCACCTATTGACAGATTTCTTCGTCAGCCACACTCCAAAGAATGGTGTGTCAATGGGGATCATAGCTACGATAGAGGGCAGCACACCGAACCAGGTCCTATACAATGGACGCCATTTGTTGAGGAAATTGATCATGACCAGAATGTCATTTTCATTTCAATAGTTTTAACCCCTAGTGACACCTACGGTAATTGAGGCAGTGAGCTGGGGGCCCTGTTGGTGGCCAACCACTGCATGGTGGCCAACAAAATACTCCCTTGTTCATCCTATACTCATGTGAAAAGCAGCTCACTTTGACTTTAAACCTGAATTGACTCAGTAGCTAAGGTTACACTTGTTGAAAATACCCGTGTTTTCCAGACCCGTGTCAAACCCGTGTGTACGAAAGTCCCGGCGAGAGGTCACACTACTACATTGTAGTTAACTTAGCAGCACGGCGACAGGGGCGCTGCATGCATTGACTCTTCGGTCATTTCTGTATTGGCACACATTGTTGGAGGCGCGAAAACGACGTCACTTAATGGCTGCGCCATCTGTAGCCGTGCGAAGAACTAACGTAAACACGGGGATTTCGAAAAGCACGGCGAGCTTGCCGTGTTTCAAAAACCCGTGTTTTTCAGACACGGGTTTCTCCAAGCCCGGCAATTCATAGGTGTGACCGCAAAAAACCCGGGGATTTTATGCAGTGTAACCACGGCTAGTGTTTCATTCTACTGAGAGCTGCTCACCATTCAGCAGTTCTGTACGTCTTCTAGGAGAAGAGAAATTCCCCGCCCCGTGTAGTCATTATTCAATTTCACCGACGCTCCCCTCAGCTGTTGGATACTTTAAGTCAGGTGTTCTTGAGGTTGGATTTCCCCATAGGCTTCCACTTGGCCAAATTTACTGAGCATCAGGAGGAATATTCAATTATATGTGCCAAGAGGGAAACTAGTTGTGGGCAATTTTGGTGTGAACACTCACTTAGTAGTTGTTCATTCTCTAAGTTACTGTAAAGTGGCAATGTCTGTAACACCAAGAGCCTTGGTATGAGATGGCTTTGGGAGGAAATTGAATATCTGCCCCAAAGACTCCCTACGAAACCTCAGTGCCGTACCGTGTTGTTTGTTTTGGCGCCCTTAAGAACTTTAGCTCGGACGTCTTTAAAAGCGTTCCGTTCCAGGGGTCTGTTTCATAAAGTGACTTTAAGCTAATGGTACCTTTAACCAATAGGAGCAGTCAGCCGCGCATATCGCCAACAGATGGCAACAATGTCTTAGCGAACCAATGTACAGGATAATCTACGTGATTGCTGAGGATAATCTACGTGATTGCTGCTCGAACGATAATGACTGGGTCCGCTAGATGCATTGAATTGGGCCGTAGTGACACCTAGTGGTCAACTCGCTGACAGCTCCTATTGGAAAATGCATTCAAGTTAATGGTACCAAGCCCATTTATGAAACAGCCCCTTGATCGAGAAAGCCTGCCTATGGCAGTGCTTATGGTGTTGCACGACTGACTTGTCTTTGGTCCTGTTAGTAGGTTTGGTATTACAATTGACATACATGTACTATAGAACGTACATCATTGGACAAGGAACCAGTCCTGTTGGCTAATTAGGAAGGGTAATCGCAGTAGCCTACATTTTCGAAGTGGCCATGGTCATGATCGGTTACTCTGCTGTTGTAATGAATTAATAAGATTACGTATGAATCAATCCCCTTTGACATCATTTGAACAGAAGGCTACTTACTCATCAAATTCTTAGTCCATTTAGAAGATCAGATAATGACATGAATGACGTCATCTCATTGACTACACATACCATTTCTAGGATGTTATGTAACATCCACAGCTATATATTAACGTAGAGCACGGAAAAAATCTCAAAGGTCAACGGTGAGAACCCGAAAACTGTTATTTATTTTCACAGATGATTCCTTCATCAAGAGATTTAAGCACTTCCGAAGTAATTTGCTTAGTTTTGACTGAATCAATATGCACTGAGCAACGGCTGACACCATCATACTGGTAATACTCGATATTTACTTTTTTTAAAATCCTGAACTCCCCAAGGCTTCATTCTATGGCCAGGGTGGATCAGTAGAATGAATAATTGATGAATGTTGCAAATGTTGGCCGTAACAATCGGATTATTTTCTGGCCCACGTGGCATTTAAACTGATTCTTGGATGTGTAGGAAATTGGCAATGTGTTCAATAATTCCCTAGCACCGAAGATAAAAGTACATGTACTGTTGTTTCAATCCCTGTGGAACATGACCTATGGGATAAATGATGCACTTGACCTTTTGGTAATTCTTTTGTCTTTTGTCTTATTCAAGAGTACCAGTACTAATAGTATGTAATCCATATGTTTTTAACCTTAAAAAAGCATTGACAACAATGAGATACAGTAACTACGTAATTAGGTAAAAAAGAACTGTCTACGCCCCTTTATCCTATAACCTGTACTTCTCGGACATACTCTACTTTCATCGATTTAAGACCGGTTCATTATAAGTGCCTGTGACCGCCCCCAAGCAGCGCAGCGTGAATAGGCCCACGGTCCCTTGTTGTTCATTGGCGCACACATTTTCTACTCGTGCTGGTGGGCTGAAAGTGACTCGTGGTTGTCAGTACGGATAAACAGATTGCTATTTGTGGTTTAATCTGTGTACCGTGCGATTGATTATCTTTCCGTTGGGTTTTGTCGTTCGGGGACTATGACGTAACAGGGTAATTCACAGAAATGTTCAACAAATTAAACACCTGTATAGACCTGGTGGGCCTAGTTATCCGTGCTAGTCGTTATGCAAAACCCTCGGTCAGAAAGTGCGGTAGGCCTACTCATTCGACATCGGTTATCCAGGCATTGCTGACGAATTGTGATGTAAACATAGCACAAAGGGGCAGGCAAGACGTCAATCATACATGGTCAGCTCTATTCATGGGGTCGAACCATGAGGTCAAAGTTATACAGAATGGGCGTGGCTTGAATATCCAGAACCGGTCTTAAATCGATGAAAGTAGAGTATACAGTTCTATGACAAAAATAAATGTGATGATATCCTATGGATTCTATTTTTGAGGATGATATATGAAATCAATGAAGATTCGATAATGAAAAGGAGCAGTTTGATTTCCTAGATTAGGAAACAACTCGACAGCTATACATGTACAGTCTTTGACAAAAGTTTATCTCCACCTGATACCTTGAATATTTCAAATACTACTGGGCCAATTTTAATACGGTTTGTTCCACATGAAAGTATATATTGTTGGTCATATTTCTGCATCAAAAGTTTGGATATTTCGAAATATCTTAATTATGTAATAGCTCATCAGAAATCGAAATTTTGATAATCTCAAATAATCTCAGCAACCATTCAACTGATTTTCATGAAAAAAATCTCAACGTCTTTGGAAGATTTCACTCTATCAAAGCTGCAGCAAAAGTCACAAACAAATTACATAATAAAAATGTTGGTTTTTCGTGTGTTTTTCTGATGAGCTATTACATAATTACGATATTTCGAATATTTCTGCATCAAAATTTGATGCAGAAATATGACCAACAAGATATACTTGTGGAACAAACAACCGTGTTAAAATTGGTCCAGTAGTATTTGAAATATTCAAGGTATCAGGTGGAGATAAACGTTTGTCAAAGACTGTACTGATATTCTAAAGGGTCTTTGTATTGAATCTGTTCTTAGATTTTCTTTCAGCCTACCATTAACCATCCTACTTCAGTTCGTTTGCCACTTTGATGTTGAATACTATAATGATCTTACATCTTACATTTTGAATTTTCATGATCAATAGAAGGAAATACTTCAATTTGAATAGATAAAAAGACACTTTTGCTAATATGAGAGGACATAATGCTTTGTACAATGCTTTTCCTGGCCATTTAGGTTTGCCTTTTAGCTGTCTCTGGCCTTAACAGATACCAACCCATACTGTCTCAGAGGATTAATAATAGGGCTAGCTTTTATCGTTGGTGACCTTTGTGATTCTCTAAGAAGCCTTGGGGGATCATCATCAGGATAGAGCCGCTTCCACTTGAAAGGCACAGCCTTTTATGAAAATAACACCATAATCCCATGTTGAAGTGACCATTATGTGCTGTTAGAGAATTTTCCCTTCGGCAATCGGGATATTGCTCCGTTTGAGCTCGAGAGTGACCAGTGCCAAAGATAATTGATGACATCATGTGATCTAATGATACGTCCGCATCGATCGATCGATGACCTCTGGGCTGGCGAATGGTCAATGGAACGTTTCGACTTTGTTGATGAATCAGTCTGCTGAGGTTCCTGTCATGACATGAGATGTGAGGATGTCATGACGACGCTGAATATCCAAGGCCGTCAATCACTTTTACTTTGATATTGGTATATAATCTGGCCACAAAGGCAACCCTCTACAACAACAAACGTCCAGCAAAAGGGGGAATTGTTCACGGAGTGGCAGCTGACAAAGCGTGAATAGCTTCCTGTTATGAGCAACAATTGGTGATCTTGCTGAACAATCAAACTGGCAATTGCTGATTCTTTGGTACATGCCCACTTCCCCTTATCTCATTTCGCCTTCAAAAAGTGTACATTTCGCCTTTTCCCGATTCGCCATCTCTCATTTCGCCTTCTCCTACTCCGCCTTATCTCATCTTGCCTTCGTCACTATTCGCCTTTTTCTACCTCGCTTTTTCCTATTTTGCCTTTTCTTAAGGCTTGACCTTTTCTAATTTTGCCTTCATCTTACATGTAATTCGCCTTTGTCTTTTTTCGCCTTCTCTTACTCTGCCTTGTCTCAATTAGCATTTTGTCTAAGTTTGCCTTCTTCCTTATTCGCCTCCTCTCATCTTGCCTTTGTCTTTATTCGCCTTACTCTTATTTTGCAAAAGAAAAGACGAAATTGATAATACATGTAGCAAATTTTGAGAAAAAAAGTGAAATTGAAAATGGCAAAATGAGAAAAGGCAAAATGAGAGAAGGCGAATTTAGATAAGGCGAAATGGTTAGACACCGTTCCTTTCCGCTCAGTTTGAATCTGATTATCGAGGTAACCAGCCTGCTGGTATAAGTGTAAAAGACTTACATACGTACACCAGGTTTCGTCACAGCTGAGATGAAATGAAACGGATTATTCCTGAGACTTTATCAAATCGTGCTCCTGTGCGATTAACATCGGCGGCTTGTTTATAGATAGCGTGTCTCTCCCTTTCGGTCCATCACCCTGCCTGTACTTTAGACAGGAGACATTTGACGTTCTGCACTGGGTCCGACATTTGTCATTACAATACTTATGAGATGTCTGGTTGTCAGAAATCAACCGTCTTCCGTGTACTCCATCATTATCTATTGGTTTAGTCTTGTTTTGAAGGCTTGGTAACTACCTTTCGTCGTTCCCTTGTCATTTGAATACTGATGAGCTGGCAGTCCAGTTATCCAGTAGTCTTGAACGTTAGTTGTGGTGTTGATATTTTTGGTGACTGGGAGGGGAATGTGGATGGTAGTCAGCTGCCCTGCATTCAGTGAGACTTTAGTGAAAAGTCTCTCTGAATGCAGGGCAGCTGACAGGGATCTGTGGTTATAAGTATTTATTAGCAAATGCAGATTTGTAGGAAAATGGAAGGGCTGGGGAGATATTCATCCTGCGAGAAAACGTTTTCAGCAAAAAAAATAAACAGAGAAACTGACACGTGAAAAAAATTAAAATTCCTATCGCAAGGCTCGAACCCGGCGCCCCGGATTCAGAGCCGGACGCTCTACCGATGCGCCAGCCGGCCACGTCATGCCGGTGGCTGCTCAATAAATGTTTATAAACATATCCCAGCTACTCAACATATTTTTATGTTAATTAAAAATGACGTTGCAAATCAGAATAATCTTCCAAAAATCGCATTTCACAACATCCACAGAGCAAGTCTCCAGCAAATCTGTCAGCATATCGCTACATAATGTACCCATCTACGTTCACAGTCACTAAAAACGTGAACCAACCGTCCGGTATGTTCCATCTGAACATTAGACGCATTTCATCTATGAGTCCAATTCTATTGAGTGACCCGTGAAAAGTCTTTGGCTAGCTTCGCTGTTGGCCGCTACGCGGCGCGTTGGGCCCTTGCGTCAAGACCTTTTCTCACATGGGATATCTTGCTATGACAAGCTTGTTTCAATCGGGCTATGGCTGTCCGACTCCGCTTTGGTTTCTCTCTCAAAAATCGCATTTACATTACACGAATTTAACCCGGGGAGCACCGGTTGCGAATTAACCCGGTGTAAGTGACAAGTGTAAACGCGGACATATTTGCTCCGGATCAAAAAATGTGTTACACCGGTGTAGTTTACCCCAGCAAAAGTGGTGAGGCACACCCCGGGTTAAGATCTAACCCGTGTACATGTACATGTAATTTCGTAGTCTAAACACGCACCAGTGGTGTGCCCCGCAGTAAATGCTAGTGTTGCAGGACAACTGAAATTGGCGCCTCCATTTTGACTGTATAGCGCATGCGTATGGTTGTCATAACCGAGGCTACTCCGATTCTACCCCCGTTCCGTTTACATTGCTTTAAGAAATTTGTAACCTGATATGGGGCGAATATCTACCTCGGTTCTGACCCAGAGGAAATTAAACCGGGTTAAATTCGTGTAATGTAAATGCGGCTATTGTTTACCATGGATTATTGCCCTTGTTTTTTATATGTCTGGATTATACAGTACTCTCTCACATACATCTATATTATAATTGACGGTGGCGCTTTAACTTCGAACACGAACTCCTCCGTGGTTTCTGATCGAAATGGCACCATTTTCACAGGAAGTGTTGAAAATGACATGGGAGTGGTCCATAAGCGGGTGGCATTACATTTTTTTACCCTTAAGCGAATAAAATGCAGGAAGAAACTTCCAATGATCTGCATTGCCCACTAGCCTGGTTTCGCTGGCCACCGTGTAGATGGCGCTGCGTACGCAACACCATCTACACGGTGGCCGACGGAACCAGATTGTCTTCAACCAGGCAGGGTGATCAGAAAATAGGAACTTCAACACATAAAACTGCTGCCATCTGCTTCCCATAGGCCTAGATTATTGTCCGAGGAGTTGGCCCCCACTAAACATTTTCCTCCCACACAGAGACGTCCAGCAAAATGCCATCCTCTGGCCACATTCATCCTGTGAATGTGCTCGCCACGGGTACCATGCTAGTGTATATAGAGGAGCCTAATTCTGATTTCACGATAAAACAAGCCATCTATTACGAATCCGTCCAAAACAAAGCTTGGTTCAGCTTGCGAGCACTTCATCGATGCGTTAGGTTTTATCTCGCGACGGACGACGTAACCGTTGACCTTTGGGCAATGTCGTATATTCATGCTCGAAAGACTGTTCAAATCTATCTATTTGAAGGGTCTAAGTTACCAATTAGGCATGGGGAGCGTTGCTATACATAAAAGAATGAGTTGAAGCATGTTACCTTACCTGATGAAGGGTTGAACTTCTCAAGTGATGAAAGTGTGACGGCCATTTTTTTGTTTCGATATAGTATCAGTCTAGCCTCGGTGTTACCACTGGCTATTATAGTTGGACAAGACACCAGTCTTATCAAGGTGGGGAGGGAGAAAGAGTCACGTCATGCATACTGTGGGACTTTGGCTGAGTTCTTGGATTTCAATTATCAACTGATCATTCAGAATGCAACCATTCACTCCTCCCTTTGCCTCTGTCTCGACGCATCAATTCATCATATTATATATGATACATATTGTAAATATTTAATATCAAGACCTCTGTCAGAAGCGCGCCTCAGATTGGTGGCCGGCAAACGTACATTACGACGACTTGGGAGCCGAAAAAATGAATGAAGGTTAACATCCTGGATACTCGGTTTGGCGCTCATCCTGGGGGCAGTGGCAATGGATTATCAATATGATTCCACCTATCACCACCGGTGGCTGGTATTGGCTTACTCCTCTCTCAGAGATGTCAGCAGAATGTCACGATCCAGGTGATCGATGGACCCAAAGTGGTATCAATTGCAAGACCAGGCTTCACTTTGATTTGTAAGACAGATTAGGAGGGAGGTTACTGTTTCAGACAGCCTGGCCTCACTCTTCCTAATTGGTTTAACCTTTTATTTCGGGCATTCAAACCCTTTCGCTCTCTGAGGAAGTTTCGCCACGTAAAGAAAAATGAACATCTTCTGAAATGTACGGGAACCCTACTACACTTCATTCCACATCCGATTGGCGCCGGGTTTTCAGCCGATATCTCCGCAACGGCTGGGTCAAATTCGACATACCATACATCAATTGACTTGTCTTTCTTGTCGGTATCTTTCTGCTATCTTCATTTTTCGGGTAAAGGCCGGCATAACGGACCCCTTTCTCAAAACCCATTCATTTCGCCGTGGTGTTCACTGCAGTTTACACGTGCACAATGCATTGCGTCATTTCAAAATGGCCGCCATTTCGGCCGTAAACACAAACTGTGATTGGTGAAAGAACTTTTTTCTGTCACGTTTATAGGGAAAATGACAGTGATGATGGCTGTTGTAGCGGCAAAAAAGACAAATCCATTGTATGGTATGTCAAATTTGACCCAGCCATTGCTGAGATATCGGTCATAAACCTCGCGCCGTGGAATAAAGAAGGTATTCGTAGGGAAACACTCGTTGAAAGCTTTCCAATGAATACCTATTTGTTACTGTTTAAAATACATTTCAGTCTTTTTGTGTTGTTTTCAAATAGGAGCAGTCAGCCGCGCTTATCGCCAAAAGATGGCAGCAAAGTTCTAGCGGACCAATACAATATAAAATTCTCCTGATTGGTGCTCAATCAACCACGAATGGGTCCGCTAGGCATTAAATTGGACCGTAGTGACTCCTATCGGTCAAATGACTGACAGCTCCTATTAGGCAGGAGTACCAGTCCTTGGCAGTCAGTGGGTTAAGTTTCCAGGTAGGTTACATGTATGCGAGTGGCTTCAGCAAAATCTGGCAAAATAGAGCTTCATTTTAACTTCTAAACTTTCGATATGATGTATGGTGTATTGTCGTAGCTGAGAAACATCTGATATCTGGATTATTTGTGATCATTCACCTTGTAGAGCTTGCTACAAGGAATGAACTTGTTGGCTCATGTTGGCTCTTGTTGGTAACGGTAATTCAAAACTGCAATAAAATCTGTATAGAAAATAACATGTATCTTATAAATTCTCCTGAGGGATGCCCGAGATAATTTATGAGACATTTGAGGAACGTGATCGAAAAATACAATTATGTTCTTCATTTTTCTGAGCAAGCATTGAATCTCAAAGCTGCTGTCTTTAAGGTTTTGCCTTTGATCAACAATGTATTCTAAATACCCAGGCTTCATAGTCAAACTCATGCGTCTCCATGGGGCGATATAGCTGGTGTTGAACCCATCTAGCTTCTCATCAGAGGAGTAAAGAATTAAGCAAAGACTGCCATAAATAAAGGGATGTACGAAGCCCATCTGACGATGGAATAATTAAGGATCCTTCTTTATCGCTAGTCATCATTATGGATGGGGGAAAATTGCATAAGTATGGGGCAATGACGAAAGTAATGAAATAAGGTAGAGGTGGCTGGCCTCGGTGTCTCACCTATACATCGGTAAAGCTGATTACTATGGTGCATGATGGGAATGAATAATGTACGCCTTTGTACCGCTGAATGGTAGTGATGGGATTATTGGCTGCATTGTGGCGTGTTTTTTAAGACTTTGTGTTCTTTGTGTGACTCAATGTGGCAGTTTCCTTGTGCGGTTGTTGCTTAATGCCCCCATCACACTGAGCTAGTTCTCAGTACGTTCTTGAACGGTCTCAAACTGTGTGCGAACGGGGTGGACGTAGTGGCAACTATTTTACAGTCTTTTTACGAACTTCGTGGACAGGCTCGGATGGGAAGGGTGCTCCAGAACTTCCGAGACATTAGGGAGGTTTAGAAATTAAACGATAAACTAAACTTTACGACAACGTTATTTTTTATACTACACATTAACCAGATTTTATATTGCATTTTCGGTACAAAAATAACGTTGTAGTTAACGTTTACGTTTATCGTTTGATTTCTAAACCTCCCTATTATTGGCCAACGTTACACGTTCTAGCCCGTTTTACGATTTTTTAGGACGGGACAGGAAGTTTTGAGAACTACTTCAGTGTGACAGTACCTTTAGCCACAAAATTCTCAGAACTGAATAGGCCTTTTCGGTTTGTTCAAGTGTTGAAGACTTTTGCCAATTGACACGTAATCCTACCTGAAAATACTGATGCTAAGGAAGCATTTCCGTCTACTTCTGAAACATTCTGTACTTGAAATTGAAGTTGAAATGTCAGCTTCAACCCCGATGGAATGACAGTAGTAAAAATACCAATGTTGGGATACGAGAATGAATTGCCATTAGCTCTTGGGAGACCTAAATGGATGCTTGAGGCATTAGGCTATCTAACGCTAAAAATACATTTGCATCATCCAAAAATGTTGTCACGACTTCAACATGTATTCTTTATTATACACTATGAGATACTGGCGAGAATGAACAATCACCAATGGAAAAGATGGTGTTGCTGCCTTTTTACTTGGCATATACGTGCCTCGTGAACTCGCCCAAAGAATGGACGCATGTACCGCTGTCAGATTCAGATCGCAAAAACGGTTACGTACATTTACATGAAGCATTGGGCTGAATATACATGTAGATTGTCTGTCTTTCAGCGATTTCACTGCTTCCTCGATGAATGCGATGAAAGTGATGGTAACGGATTCTTTACCAAACTCGAGCAGATGCGTCTACTCTTTTGTGTTACTGATGTTAAGGAGGATTTATAACTGTGAAAGGAGGTGTCCCTAACGTGACATACTCGCACTTCTTTTTATACAATACCTGGTATCGGAAAATGTCGATGAGAGAAAAATGGATGCCGGGTTACCCGAAGCTGTTTGCTGAAAAACGAAACAGCTTATTTCCTTTGTGAAATGTAATACGATAGATGTGTTAGACCATGCGGAAGAAACGAAGAAATTGTCTTCGCGTCGACAGTTTACCAGCAGGTTATTAGTACTTTAGGTCTCCGAGCAAAACAGAAGAAATGTCACCATTGTTATCGCCCTTCGAATACATGGAATACAAGAGCATACCGCCCGGTTTCTATTTTTACCAGCACGGGTCGGACAAAGATTAGATTACAAGTTGCTTTGTCGAAGGGGAGGCGCAAGACAAAAGCAGGGTCGGACAAACACAATGAAATCGACAAGTCCGACCGGCGTCATTCGGGTGGTTAGCTATGCTTTGTCTCATCTTCTGTAGGACCAATCTATCACACATCTTAAGAAAAAGATACATTGCAAGCAGTTCATATCATTAGCGGTACAAAAACATGGAAGTTTCAATTATATACTTCACTTTCATTGCCATTTTTTATCACTGCCTTGTTGGAAATAATTTGCTGGGTGGTACACGGCTTTGACTTTTTGCAAATTTTGGCATTCCACGCCTAAAGGTTGTCAGCATTGGCCTTTAAAACGCGGCAGGCATAAATCGCTTACAGTAAGCACCTGCTTGAGGAGAAAAAGTGGTTGCTTCGAGGAAGATGAGGGGTCATTTCAGACGTCAACATGAAGCAAGGCAAAAAGGAACTCATGCTATAAACACAGTCATTTGCAAAAGTTTGAGACCACTTGTTAATTTTGTTGCTTTTTTCTGTCAGTGCCCTGCATTACATTATATCACTGAATGATTGCATAACATATTTTGGGCGGTGATCCATAACATCAGAGTAGTGCTATAAGGCCATATGAATATATAGGATTTTGCGTAGCAACTCTTATGTAACAGTTTATCTGTAGAGATAGATGGGGAAAAGCCAATCTGAGTCAGGGTCAAAGGGCAAGAGGATGTGTTGCAGCAAGACATCTTCTTGCTGATTTAATATTCTGAGTAGCCCTCCTCTTGATGCTGGTTCACCATTTTTGCCCTTTGAACCTGACTCAGAGTTGGCTTTTTTCCCTATCTGTCTCTTCAGACAAACTGTCTTAACAAGACGTGCCTGAGCAAAATCCTACACTCATATGAATTCATCGTACTACTCGGATGTAGATGGATTACTGGCCAAAATGTCATCATACAATGATATATTATAATGCATGTAAAACAGGATACTGACAGAAAACCAAAAAAAATGACAAGTGGTCAAACATTTGCAAATGACTGTACATGTACTTTTCTCTGCTACTCATTCTTTCTTGTACAGCAAATGAATTTGGATGTGTGGCTTAAACTTTCGATGGCAACAAAATACGGACAGAATGAGGTAAAAGTGCTCAGGTTGTGACTGAAGCTTTCTCTTTGCATTTGATACTGAATAGTATTTTCAACGGCCTTGACAAAGAATTGTAAATTCCCAACCCTCATGTTAAGAATACCATTCTACATTCCTAAAGATGTTTACTCCAATGGCATCTGGTACAAAAAAGTCAATGCCTCCTTTGATGAAACCTTGTCAATTTCTTCACTGAGGAATTATCATTAGCTCGCTTCTCTTGTACTTGTTTTTCTGGCCCGAGGCTGATTTCTCTCAAAGATAGCAAATTGAATCAGATTCATTTCTGAAAGTTACATAATCAACTAATTTCATTTGAGAACTTCAGCATAATCACGTCATGGTTCTGGGAGGAACTTGTCTAAATGAGATCATCGTTTTGGTAGGCAGGGATTGGTGGAAAATTTATTACACTGTCCAGTTAAATTGTCATTTAGCCAGTGTGCGGATGTAAAACGAAACTCCGCGATGATCGTGTACGTCAGCTCATTGTTGGCGATGCATTGAGTTGTCATGGCAACTGTTTCAGCTTGTATACCACTTGCCGTTTTATTTTATGACGTGTTTTCAAAGGCCTTTGAAGAGGATTCTCTGAGCGGCATATTCAGAAGAAATTTGGTGATACGTTATAGGCCTAAATATCCTTGGTGGAAAGACGCCTGGATCAAATATGCAAGTCGTTCTAAATTTTGACATCTTTAGGGCCGATTTAATAGACGTTTGCTAAGCTAACCATTGGTTGTACCAAAAATAGATAGGCGTGCGAAAAATGTACAACTAAATTATCCACCAAAAAGCCCCGTTTACTAAGCTCTGTACAGCGCTTACTATCCATCCAAACTGGGCTTTTTGGTGAAAATTTAGTTGTACACTTTTCGCATGCCTATCTATTTTTGGTGGAACCAATGGTTAGCTTAGCAAACGTCTATTAAATCGGCCCTAAGCAATTGCCCACATATGAAAAGAGAGGCCTACAATATTACATTCCTCTGTTGTTGATGCCCATGTCTAGAATCTACCCCTATGTAAAAAATCCATGTCTCAGCATTGCCAGCACACTATTAGAATTGAAAATCAAGGCATTTGGTGACAGGCATTGCCAATACGTTATACTGCCTGCTCTCACCAGGAGAAAAATCTATCAATTCATGCGGCGTGTCAGATTTATAAAAATCAAAACACGTCTGAAAAACCCTTCTTGATTTGTGACCTCATTGATTACACGTGTGTCTACTGCGATAAAGTATCAATGATATATTAGAATCTGTCATTGCTTGGTTCATATTGAACCCAGTGTCTCTGTAGTCTTCCATAAAAAGAACTCATTTAGATGAATGTAATTAATTTTTCCTATGCTGAATGACACCATGTCGAGAATTATGTATTGGGTAGGGAACTATTAGATCAGTAACATCGCTCTGCTTGTTTATTCAATTACTGTTCCACTCAGAGGATGATTTAATTTGGTACAAATTTGTTGAGACAGACATATACAAGTTGAGAATTGATATGAGTGTAATACGGTTTTCTATGCAACTGAAATGTACGCAGTGTTTTATTTCCTTCACCATTACATGTATGACAAGCAATGGAAAAATGGTCAAGCAATGGAAAAAAACGGCCATTCTTTGCAAAAAACTCAACTCAGTACTGTTGCTTTGGTATTCATTGCTATTTTCTATCAGGTTTCATAGAAGTTGTCTGCATTCTTTACCAATACGTATCGATATGATGTCTGATATCCAACATAGAGCACAAAAAACGACACACAAAATGATAGTACATAAGTAAAGTCGTCTCCGAATTTCGCAAATTTTCGACCCCTACCGAGGTCTTTAATTAATTAATTAATTATACTATTTATTTGAGAAGAGAAATGTACAATAAAATATAAAGGAGGGCCAAAGTAGAACCGGGGTCTTCCTCAGGCACTTTCTGGTTGAGATCCCAGAAGTGAGACAGCTCATTCACTGACTTGACCTGGGATCTCTACTAGAAAGTGCCTGAGGAAGACCCCGCCGGGTTGGTGGGGTCGAAAAATTTGCGAAATTCGGAGGCGGCTTTACTTATATACTATCTATATGAAGTCTGACATGCACTTCTTGCACACACTTCTTGGTCTTGGATACCAGCCATCCAATTACACTTTGCCACACAACAAATCTCGACTCTGCAATGTTACACTGAATCTAAAACCAGAGTGTCTCCACAAATAAAATAACATGAATTATAAATGCATTGATCTTCTCATCTATTGATCTGATTTCTCCGGGGATGAAGGAATTGATTTTCCTGCAGGTCCAAGTGATTGATCGTTAGACAGGTTTGCAGCCATTGATCACCAATGCTTGGTCAGGAGCATTGATTTCTTTGACATCGCTGTGAGATATGACAAACAGGTGGCTGGAAGCCAGGAAAAAGCTGACCGCGAACATTTCTGATGAATCATTTGGATTGCAATATCCCCTTAATCGACTGGCTCAAAGCTGCCCGGTTTCGCCATAAATTGCGGTCGTGGAGTTGTGCGTAGCGGACCAAACGTAAACCAAAGCAAGTCCACAATGGGGGATGTCATCTCTGGCAATAAGCCTTAGATACATTGCCCACGGGCAGGAAAATGAAGAGAGAGCAAATGTTGGTTTAATGCAGAGAAGTCAGGCAATTATGGTGGTGGTATGGTATGGTATGAATATTTATTCGCGCCTTTCCAGGTTTCCCTGCTCAAAGCGCGGTCTTCACAGAAACCTTTCTGGAGTACTCAAGGAGCTGCTACGAAGCGCTCATATTGAGCTTTTCAGACTATTATCTGTCAGCACCGCCGCTAACGCAGCTACTCTTCTTCGAAAGATGCTACAGGGTCTTTTACGTGCACCATTTCACGGATGGCACACGAGACCTCGGTTTTACGTCTCATCAGAAGGACGAAGCACTCGAGGTAAAGAAACTTGCTTAAGGTTCCAAACAGACATGGCAGTGACGGGGCTCGAACCCACAACCTTTCGATCGCAAGTCCAAGACCTTCACCACTAGACCACACTGCTCCTTAGAGATTTTATTCACCTCAGGGATGTAAATCACGGAAATAGGCAGGACCTGAACGATATAATTGAATATTTGTGCACGTCTTAATTTATATTCTGCATGTAAGAATCACCTTTTTTCTCCTTTGCAAATTTATTGTTTACCTTTGAGTATGAAATAAACAGATATGTACCTAACCCACTCCCTAAATAGGTGTCACTAGTGGTTAAAACTATTGAAAAATGAAACTGACATCCAGGTCCTGGTCAATTTCCGACACAAAGGTCGTTCATTCTACATGTAAAGAATATAAGACCTGGGGCCGTATGCACAAAACACCTTAGTGTAAAATTTCCCTTAAACTATTGTTCCAAACAAAAGATAAGGGAAATTTTATACTTAAGATGTTTTGCGCATACGGCCCCAGGTTACGATGTGCTGCCCTCTATCGTAGTTATGATCCCCACTCCTGTGGGCTGACGATGACGTGCAGTCTTATTTGGGCGTGTAAATGCCGAATTGAAAGATTTGGACTTGCCAGCTTTTGAAGCTGTTGAATTGATTCTTGACCTTCATTCGTCACCTCTAAGGAATGGTTCGGTCCGAGTGTTAGAAGTTAAGGCCAAAAACCCACTCGGAAGTGACATCTCTTAGCATCCTGTTGTCAGTGGAGTGTTAATAATTGTATTCCAGAGAACCAAGTATGTTTCGGCAAGAGAAATCGATAGAGTGTTGGAGATGGCTCTTCAGGGGCTCAATTGCCATCAGCTAGCCATAGAACATGGACTAACCTATAACGCCCCAGAACTATGATCAGTTGCTGACTTCTACCATAAAGGAATCAGACATTAACTGACAAATTTAACATTTTATAAATGTGGACAGTATCCGTTTAAACCTCAACAATTATGCGTTCTGGCTCTTCCATATGATAGGCAAGACCCTTCTGCATGTTTAGTGCACATTTTGTTGAATTCAGACCAGTTGATCTTATAATACAAAAGGACTGAATTAATGAGAACCCCACGAACGGTGAGAGTGCAGGGTCATCTGTGTAGATTTGAATAGGCTGACGTACACGTACATGCACATGGAACACTAATACCGTAATGCTGAAAATAGCTGTTATCCTCAGAAAGGGAATTCAAGGCATCAAGTTGACATATCCATATGTACCCCAGTACCATAAAAAAGGCTCCTGCCTATTACGTAAAGCCAAAGGCATTCAGGCAGAGAGAGACATCTGGTGGCAACACATGAAGTGTATCCCTCAGTTACTTCATTGTTCGCAGTTAAACCTTTGTTTGATTCCTTTATGCTTCTACCGTGTTACTAAAATCTGCCGACTGCACCAAAGAAACTAAATGTGACCTTCGGAGGCTGGCTATAATTTATAATCCTGAAGAATTCTAAATCTTTTAAAAGACGCAAATTATAATCACCACGAATTTTAAAATTGCTGATCTATTGCAGTCTGCCACTTTTTCTGGATTAGAATATCATTAAAACTTTCACCTCGGTTTTTATAGGGTGCAGCTGCCAATGTTCTCTTAAATTGGCCAATACCAAAAAACTTTAAAAACTCCTTAATTACTCTTCGCTTTTTGCCCCATTAGGCTGTGATGGATGTAATGTAAGTTATTAAGTGGATGGAAAGAACATCATAGGATCCGTATCTAACTTGACATGGTTCCACCGTTGAAGCTGATTGCAATTAGATTCCGAGGTCGTCTGATTTTTCGTATGTACACTGGTGGACAGAAATATTAGGACGGTGCAGCCAATTTGAAGTTTGATGTAAGTTTCTGCCTGTTAATGAATGTAATGAACTCAACTTGTGTTCACATATTGTGGGAAGGGTCCTTCTTTCCGCTTGCTACAATTTCAGTGAATTACATAATCATCGCAATTATGCAATGAGGTTAATGACAATCAGGCAATTCTCGCCCTTGTTCATCAAAGGCATTTACATGTACAAGCAAATACTCGTTTTTCTTCGCTTTTTCTTCATTTTTTTCTTAAGAATAAAGCTTTTAATTACTCATGGTTGATGATACACTTATGTTACATAACAGGTCTGACCAGTTTAATACGTCATAACAAGACATATCTTTAATTAAATCACTTGAAAATAACAACATTCCACATTGGAAGTGCAGAAATGAAAGTTAAAACATAATCAAAAATATGTTCTAGACTTTATTCAAGCCAAAACATTTCATCTTCATCTGATAATAACAGGTAGAAACGTACATCAAACTTCAAATTGGCCACTGTCCTAATATTTCTGTCCACCAGTGTAATAGGAAATGGTGGTGGTCCTGTACATTTCAGCTATATCTAATTGTACATCGTTACGTCTTTGATTATCCTGCCCTGCGGGTGTGGCTTTCCTGTGGCAGAACTCTTAATAAAATTTACTTTCAATTATAATCAGTTCACTGGGCGATTATATGATAGTCATTCGGATGGTAAACTCTCCCAGCCATGATCAATAACCAGCTTCAGGGCGACGTTAATTTGATGTCTCCAGTAACGATGTCGTTACTCGTGAATGTTGATACACTAGAGGTAACCGTGTGTACTCAGAGCCTGTCATCGTACACTTTCCGTTAATTGCGGAAGAAATCACATGGATCTGATGTATATCGAAATCAGTGTGAGTTGTTACTGGATCGTCTTCGCCGGTACTCCTTATGGAGACACTCATGGGCGGCTGGCCTCGTATCATTATTACTGCACATGACGCCCAAGCGAAAGACTCTGGTGTTTATGACCACGGTTATTGGCTATAATATGACACTCACCCTTTGCTAAAATAGGTCTCTAATCAGACATGCAGCCCCTGGCTGCTTGGCCATCGCTAAGCAAGCTGAAGCAATACTTTACAGAGTCAGTGTTGTCTGGATATCACTTGGACTTGTTTTCACCATAAAATGAATTAATAAAAAACCCACATTTTTAAAAAAGTATTTTTTTTACTTCAACATCCTCCCCAGAGAGCTACATTGCAGCTATACCAACTCTGAAATGTAAAATTTTCATTCACCATTTATGAAATATTCAGTTAACGTTCTACTATTGCGGGGAAACCTAGTAATGTATTATCCTCAACAGGAATAAATCATACATGTGTTCAGATGGATTGCCATTGCTTTGCTGCAGTCCGCCTATGTATGGATCAAGAGTCTCTTGTCAGGAATATGAAGATGAACATCAGCTATGAAATACACGGCGGATTATTCAAGTCAGGTTTCTGCGGTCTCCACCGGAGCCATCTAAATCCAATGTCCATGATCTGCTGACACTGTGCAGTCACTGTGTAGCCTGCTGGAGTGGAGCTTTTGGTCCTTTAACAAAAGGTTCACTTCGATACCGATTCATTACCAAATATTTTAATCAGTCTGGTTCTCTTAGCATTAGGATGTTCATCAGAAAAATCTTCTACACTATAAAAAGTTTCAATGTCAAAAGCATAGCCTACATGTACATATACGTAGCCTACATGTATGCTGAACATTGTTTACTTGTAACACTGATGTTGTTGCTGCTTGTGAAAAGAGAACCATTATGATATACCGTTATTTCAAAAAAAAACTTCCAATGTCAATGTTTCCTGCATTGTATGCTTGTGCTGTGTATACATAAATATGTCAGTGATTTACTGTAGCATCGTTGCCATGGTAATCCCAATATAATTGATTTGCTTGGATCATTGAATATTGATTGCTGTCATATTCCCAGTTGGTGAATTTGCTCAGATGACAATCTATCGATTTCAAAAGTTTCTAAAAAAAGCTATTATTTTCGTACATTTCAACTCTGATTTTCAATGTCAGGGCACAAACATTTCCAAGTTGAATGCAACTGATTTGACCTACTTTCCAAAAGTCAGTGTTTCTCAAATCTCGTGCCGAAGACACGTGATTTTATGGAGTCCACTACCGTAGTACAGTGAACTTTTTAGACTGGTACCCGGTCCTAACAATTTTACATCGGGCTTTTGCATATGTTAGGACCAGTCGTGCCTATCGCGTTCGTGAATCTGATTGGCTGGTGCTGGCGCAGATGATAAGGATAGGAACTATTATGTTGATACCTTTCTAATTTTAACACCTTCGTGATTGGCGGATTTCCTGAGTTAAATGGAGGTCACCTTCTATCTGCATTCCGGTACGTCAGCCCTATTGAGAATTCAATAAATTTACGTAAAATTTCCAAGTGACGTCACTGGCAGAATTCCTCCAAAAATGGCGGTCAATATACTGGTCCTACCAAACAAGCCACGACTGCAGCGCGCAGATTGAGTAGGATCAGAGTCTATGGACTTTTGATGCAGCTCATATTCCATTAACGAAATGCATACTGTGTTTCAGTACTTGAAGTCAACCTGCAGAGTAATTCAGATTTTCCAGTCTTCAGAGTTTGAAAGGAAAAGCTACATTGATTCCGCCGAGCCTTTCAATTGGCACAGGAAATTGTGTTTTGTACCAGGGCAGCGTAGCAGACAAAACAAGCATCGAGTTATTTACCACTGAATTGGTTGCTAATGGAATCCGCTGAAAATGAACTTAACATTTCCAATCAGACTGTTTTCAACTGCCGTGAGAAATGTGATAAAGCAGTAATGAGTAAAGGCTACCGCGATGTGACGTAGCCATGTATGGACAGACTCCGCACGGAGTTATCCTAGCCATGTATGTACATGTAGGCCTATGCGCAGACTCTGCACGGAGTTATCCAAGCCATGCACAGACTCTGCACGGAGTTATCTTAGCCATGTAGGATGCACGGACTCTGCACGGAGTTATCCTAGCCATGTACATGTACATGCACCAAACTCCTGCCGCAGTTTCAAACCGCTACCCACTACATGTACGTTACCCGCGCTCTGAAACTGGTTCAGTTGATGCGATCCTCAAGGTATCGCCAACAGACGGCGTTAGCTGTCCGATTCGGGGAATCTGCCGCGAGTTACAGTGTGCATTTTGTGTACCTTAGCCAATCAGAAAGTGTGTTACGGCGGCGTCGGTTAAACATGTGATGATGGCTTATGATTGGATCTCTCGTCAAACAGCGCCGTCCATTGGTGATCCTTCACTTTTGGTGCCAATCATGCGAGTGTTTAAAGTGGGTCTACATCAACTAAACGACGAGTGCATGTATGCACAGACTCTGCACGGATTTATCGCGCTAAGGATAACTCCGTGCAGAGTCTGTGCATACATGGCTTCAATATCACGGTGCATTGTGTTCTTAACACAGTAAGGTCAGGACATTAAGTCAGAATTTGACACTTGATATGTATTCTCTTCATGTCAAAGATCCATTAATTCGAGTGGGATTTCCCATCTTACCCTCTCATATTAAGCACTTATACAAATCGATGTATAAAGATCCATACTGCAATACCACACAGCGGAGAAATCCGGTCCATGCTTTACACGCCGAGACTAAACATTGATCATGCCGTAGTGAATAAGAGAGAAAGGCCATAAACTATGCAAGACATTAGCCATTTTGTCATAAATTCTGGAAGCAGGCGAATGCATTGAACCAATTTACCACATTAAGTACAGGTCTGATGAATACGAATACGTTATATTGTCCTGGTATCGATGATACTGAATCATCCATACTAGTTAACCAGGGAATAGTACATGGATACCAACATGTTATCCGGCATGTTATTCTTCCCCAATTGGAGACAAATTCAAATTCAAATTCAAATAGTTTTATTGCTCCGTATAAAAAGAACATTTATATTGGAGGAGAATACAATAAAACTGTGTTGTGCAAATAGAAATAAGAGTAAGAGGAAGACACTATAGGAAGGGATCTGTCTCTGGGAAATGTACCCTTCCTACAAGCGTGCAAGAGAGTGAGTGCTAACTAAAATATACAATGAGGATAATANCCGAAGCGAGAAGTGAAAGAAGGGAAAGGGCGGCCTAAAAAGGTAGCAAATGCCGACCAGCGGCTGTGGATTGTCCAGAGACATTATCGAAGTGGCTCATAATAAAGAAAGAACTCAGTTTTAAGGCGATGAGGAGGTTGTTTGTGTGTATGGCATCATTAACCAACATAATGCCGGACTGCGGAACTCGCCGCCGTGCCGGTGTAACGTCAGCGAATTCTGTGGTTTCTTCCAAGAAAAGACCAACTTGCCTGGCATACATGAATGTACCGGCCGACATCGTCATCAATGGTGTCACTCGTGTCGGATTGAACACTCTTAGGCATGAATATATCCTCTAAAACTCCGCGGAATCGAGGAGAAATCTCGACTCGGTGAACTGGTTGCATCCATGTTGTTTTGACAATCAGCTGTGACACAGCTGTCAATTATCAGAACTTGCCCAATCAGTGATCGCGTAGTAAATTCCATAGTAATCACGTGGCGTGATGATTGACAGGCGCTCATTCATACTGGCGTAGCGCGGGAAAATGAAAACGAGGCTGTCTCGCTCGCCCCGGCGGTTTAGGACCACTTTAAAGTGGGTCTACATCAACTAAACGACGAGTGCATGTATGCACAGACTCTGCACGGATTTATCGCGCTAAGGATAACTCCTCGCAGAGTCTGTGCATACATGGCTTCAATATCACGGTGCATTGTGTTCTTAACACTTGATATGTATTCACTTCACGTCAAAGATCCATTAATTCGAGTGGGATTTCCCATCTTACCCTCTCATATTAAGCACTTATACAAATCGATGTATAAAGATCCATACTGCAATACCACACAGCGGAGAAATCCGGTCCATGCTTTACACACAGAGACTAAACATTGATCATGCCGTAGTGAATAAGAGAGAAAGGCCATAAACTATGCAAGACATTAGCCATTTTGTCATAAATTCTGGAAGCAGGCGAATGCATTGAACCAATTTACCACATTAAGAACAGGTTTGATGAATACGAATACGTTACATGTATATTGTCCTGGTATCGATGATACTGAATCATCCATACTAGCAGAAATATATGATACTAGTTAACCAGGGAATAGTGCATGGATACCAACATGTTATCCGGCATGTTATTCTTCCCCAATTGGAGACAGACATCACGCCAAAGTAAAACATCACTAGCACTGGTAATCTACTTTGAGAAAGAAGGAATTGCCTTTACTCTAATTCAGTTACTTATGAATAGAATCTCTTTCTCCTTACTGGAAAATAGATGTCTTCAATTCTCATGACTTTTAGCCTAAATGTAATCAAATGGGTGCCATTTTCCTCGAAATCGTCTATACTCCCATCTCTACCTTGAGCCCCGGAAGTTGGCAGGGGTGTCCCTTTTCAAATTCTATTTCAAAAGTCTGTTGACTTGACCAATCAGAAGCAGGTATCGATTGGGGCGAGGTTGACCTACATAATCAACCTCGTACCCGGATTGTCTCTGATAGGTCAGTCTATAAATAGGAATGACGGCATTATAGTTGAATTCGAATGGAAGAATGCATGGTGACCTATTCTGGTGTGCGCGAGACTGTTTGACTTCGGAAATAGAATTTGAAAAGGGACACACTGCCAACTCCTGGGGCTCAAGGTAGAGATGGGAGTATAGAGGTTCTTCATTGACGTCACGACGGTCACGTGGCTGCAAAGAACCGGCCATTTTGGCCTCAAATGACCGGCGATGACACTTTTGCCGGCAGGATCTGTGTGTTGACGCTGTGTTCATGCCGTGACGTTGCTTCACATTTTGACGGCCAATATGGCGGCATCGTGTCGTCATGGAAATGTGACGTCACGTGAAGAACCCCTATACGCTAACCCATCCNTAAAAGACGCTCCTGCAGCAGGTGATATTTGTGGTACCAACCATCTCCTGAAATACATTACATATTCATGGAAGTGAAGTCAAATTTCGTATTTCGTACTTCGTGTTTCGTCAGACTTGCAAAACCTCCCTATTTTGTATAGGTCACAAAAGTGAACCACATGTCATCTGTAGCCAGTGTGGGGGCCCTGTGAAAAAGCAGACAAGTCGTTTTCTTCTTCTTTCCATTTGCAACCACAGCACTCTAGTAATTTGACCACCCTCTGGAATGATGGTCTGATGAGGAGTGGGAGAGGATAACCTTGGTGATAATGAACCCTCAGCTCAGTTTACAGTCCCGGCAGGGCTCTAGACCTCTTCATCATCATGAGTAATTGATCAACCGGGCACCTATTGGAATCTAGTAAAAAGTGTATTGTGAATCATCACAAATGAAATGGACCTGTATGGCAGTCTTTTGCAGAAGAGGGACCACTTCATTAGCTGCTGGCGGTGATGGTTGTTGGAATGAAGATGGTTGTTCCCTGGCTTACAAAATTTCGTTGCCTGTTTGTGCAATAGCTGGACAAAGCGTCAACAGTGGGGAAAGAGATGTACTATAGATCCACACAATTCATATCTCGAAAAGTGTCAGGGTGTACTCGTTGCACTTTATATTTTCCCTTCTCCAACTTCTCTGCCATGTCTGCATACATAGCCTACTTGAAACGAATATGTTTGTACTCATTTACCTTTTATTTCATGTGTCTCTTACCAAAGATGTAGGGAAAAAACGTTGGAACCATCAATTGATGAGATGGAACTGCAGCTGTCAAACTCACTGAAGACTTACCGATTTTGCCATATATCTTTCCAGATCCTTGTGAAAATGTTTGGTGTCACCAAGGTCGTGTTTGTCAGGCCACATCAAACAGTCGGGGAGTATGCGTCTGTGGACCACCGGATCTCTGCAATGGCCACCATAAACGAGTCTGTGGTGATGATGGCATTATTTACTCGAGTCATTGTGAACTACATCGCATGGCCTGCGTCAAGGATAAACACATTGGAGTTGATCACACTGGTGACGTGTGTAATCCAAAGTTATCTCTCAAAGGTAAGATTTAAAATGAACTGATCACTTCTGCAATTACAGCTGTCAGTATACTGCAGTATATTACAGTTGTTCTTTCTGCACGTTCTTTAACCAAAAGGTAAGACACACAGTTGTGGAAAGGACGACCTTCCCTCTTGACCCATCCTGAGAAACTCGGGCAATTTACGGTCCCTAGCTCCCTTACGCGAGGGAAGGAGCATTTGCTGATGTTTCAGGACCTGCTTGGCCAAGCCTGTTCCGAATCCTGCATCGCTAAACTGTAATATTTGAAGGAAGAACTGGAAATTCGAGAGGATTTTATGAACTTGATATTCTAGAAACATCCTTGAAATTTGATCACGTAGTATCTATTACTGGTAGTATCAAATATTGTCTTCTTCACTAAAACTGTTTTTGTTCAGAGGTATTCTGGCACATCTGTTGCTTGACAGAATGTTTGTAAAGCAGTTAATGTTTGTAAAGCAGTTAATGTTTGTAAAGCAGTGGAGCAACTTGGTATATGGCTACTCTTTACCAATGGGCGTTTGGATTTCACCAATCCGTTTGCCCAATGGAGTTGCGATTACCCAATTCATTTCAAATTCACTATTCAATTCTATTTAGCATTGAGCAATTTCTCCTCTGTTTGGGTAAATTAAAGCTGCATATCTTAATGCTTCTGTCATTTCTCCAAGGGATCACTTCAAAAACGAGCAACTTGAAACAAAAATTCCATTAATATTTTGACACTTTCATTGTATCTTTGGGGACTAATCAAGGTCACATAAGTGAGATTCAAATTTCACCTTTTGGGTGATTGGATTTTGTAGGAAGAGGAAACGATGTGAAGCCCATCCATTTTAATTGAGCTGTCTAGACTTGGCGCTACTGTGGATTATCCTGCAAGGGAATCTGTCACAAATGCATCAGGGGTGATTAATTTGCATTACCTATGTTGGCAACAAAACAAAATGGAGTAATCATCTGATTGAGATGGATGAGTCGCTTTCTTGTCGTGTATTATCCTTTGGTTCAAGGTGCCACCTTTGGATGAGACAGGCTATTTTCATTACTTTATCCCATGCGGTCATTCTTGTCCACAAAATTGTTCTAGGCCATTTCTGAAATGGTCTTTTTCTGATATACGTGTAATTCATAAACATTCTGCATAATGCATCATGTAGAAATCGGCTAACCTCTTCCTACACTCTGCAGCAAGCACCCAGATTCCGTGTTCAACGCTTTGGGATTTTCTCGTGCGCCCAATCAGAAGCCTCGTTTGTTCGTCACTCACGGAAGAAAAAATATCAATGATGTCATTTTATCAAATTTTGATTGGTCATCGTCATTACCAGGAACGCGTCATGCACGTGGGTTGGCGCAAGCTTTACCGTGATTGGTTGCTATTTTTGGGACCGGGGAAATCCGCTAAACATGGAATGTGGTTTGCTTGCGTGAAGGTCAAGGGAGGAGAAACCGAGTCTTGACCTGAACTCAGTGAAGATGTTCATAAATGAATCTATTATTAATTGCTGTAAAGTTACATGAAGATCTTTGCATACCAGGTTAAAGTTTCAACAGTTTCACCAGTTCTTTTAAGCTTAGCGCACATGTCCGACAAAACTCGATCCGTTAGGGGTGTTTTTAAAGTCGACTGACCCAACGCTGTCGACTCGTCATTCAGCCAGGACAGTCGATTTTAACAGACACCCCTAACGCATTGAGTTTTGTCGGACATGTGCGCTAAGCTTTAGAAGTTTTCACCAAAAACTCATCAAGGGAGAAATTTCTGATGTCCACGTCTCCACGTATTTTTTTCAATAAAAAGAAGAACCCTCCAAATTACATACATGATGAGAATTCTCACATGCTGTTTGATTTCGTGGGTAACTCTTGACACCAAAAAGCACTCAGCCTGACAGGTATATGAAATCATGTGACAGTCTATAATGCTGTTAGTCTTCCAATATCCAAGCTACAAAAATCATTTCACCCAGCCTCATCTGGAGTGTTGCATATAAATGATGGAAACTACACATGCTACACACACACAGTTCTGGCAAACCTGGAGGAAATGGACGCGTGGTTGGGGCCATCTTTTCTCAATACCCCTGTCACAACATCATGCTTTATTGGAATTCCGTCCAACAGCTACAGCTGTGGCGGATGTCGGTAGAATGGAATAACTTCGGGACTCGTGCTGAAGATACAGATGCAACATTTATGAGTTCGCAAGCTTTTTTGAGACATCATCGTCGTTGACCAATGTTGGTGAGCAGGGGCCTGTTTCATAAAGTGACTTTAAGCTAATGCTACCTTTAGCCAAATGGAAAATGCATTGAAGTTAAAGGTACCATTAACATAAAGTCACTTTATGAAAGAACCCCTGACCTTCAGGCATTCTCACCAAAATCATCTAACATTTAACATTGTTCGATTTTTCGCCGTTTCCTCTCACAGTCTATTTAACTATTGATGCATATTCAAAGCATTTGGGGTGAAAGCGGGTCCCGAATAAATTAATTTGAATTAGTTCACCGGCTCCGAGATTTTCTACGATTTTGGAGAAATTTTCGAGGTTATTTTCGAGGATGCCTTCTGATTGGTCATATTGAATCACATGATCTGTGATTTGTGCATGCGTAGGCTTATCCAGAACGCATACCAGCCACCACTTTCATCCACCTCAAAGGGAATTTATCTGCCTGAATTTCCCCTGGGCCTAACACCAGCGAACCGCTATTGCCGTTAGGCTTGTTTACAGATTAGAAACTTCACGTTTTGAACGTTTTGCAGAGCACAAATCTCTTCAGTACTTAAAACATGCTTTGAAATGTATCAGTGCTTGAGAAACCTGAAAGCTTTAATAAACTGCTGTCTAAAAAGCTTTAAATCATAAATTTCCAGGGTCAGCGAAGTGGAGTACTGCGTGGCTACAGCGAATCTACATGCACTTCCTTTTCCTAATGCGTTACCATTGATGGCAGCATAATGTCATAAAGCTAGTCATAGCCATGTTCTTACCAAACTACGTATAGTAGTACAGGTTCATAGTACAGGTTTACGTAGTGCAGGTTTACGTACATTCCAACGATTCCTCTCTTCTGGTGTTTTCAGATCCCTGTACTTGTATCATGTTTAAATGAGCCCCGGGATATAAAAATGCTAATTTGTATAAATCACCCTAAATCCCATTTCACATACATTTAATCTCAACGTCCAAGTTGGTTTACTGGATTAATGTGATAAATCACTCCTGTATAATTGAATTCCTTTGAAATTAATGACTCTAGTACATGTCAAAAGTCATTAGCGATGATGGTGCAACTGGAGTTGATCCAGGATTGTGAAAACAGAGACATAAATTGGAAATTACGTCATGCCAGGGTGTCGCCTTAATCCATGGGTTCCTTGCTGTTGTTACCAAACTGAGAAGCCAAACTTCCTCACCCACCGAATAAATGTTTGTAGTGTGTGCTCTGTTGGAGGAACCGGGACTTCTTCTGAGTCCGGACCAAAAGAAACCCCGACTTCTTGTTCGTCAGTCCATCGATTGACACTAGGTTAAAGCCCGACAGTAGGGCCTATGCGTTAGGTTTTGTATCTCGCAACGGCCGACGTAACCTTTGACCTTTAGGCAACGTCGTATACGCATGCTCGTAGGACTGTTCAAATCTATCTATTTGAATGATCTAAGTTACCTATTAGCAAAAATAGATTGCTACACATAAAAGAATGAGTTGAAGCATGTTACCTTACCTGATGAAGGGTTAGTCACGCTATAACAGCTCGTTGAACTTCTCAAGTGATGAAGGTATGGCGGCCATTTTTGTTTCGACATAGTATCAGTCCAGCCTCGCTGTTACCACTGGCTATATAAAGGTTGGACAGGAGACCAGTCTTATCAAGGTGGGAAGGGAGAATGCATAGAGTCGTGCTTTAAAGACAGATTTTTCGACCCCAATAGATGGTGCGAAAGTGGGTCTGCCAATGTTTTGTGAGTATGTTGTCTCTGTTTGCTACTAGATTGAAAATTGATACATCAACAATGAATGAGAAACCCAACATCCTAGAAATTAGATCTGCTGTCAGCATGTGATCTATGACCACGACACAACAAAAACTGTCAACAGTATCAGTGACACCAATCCTCTACAGAGATCTTATGTCAAATGACAATCTCGGCGTACCCAGATCTACCTCATCCGAGGATATCTCATGGAAAGGGCTACGACTTGACCAGAATTTCTGGTCAACCACTGGCAGCGTGCCAAAATATTTGTGTCACGCAATATTTCATTCTTTGATGACTGAAAAATATCATATATGCCTAAAAAGCCATATAATACCCCAAAACACGAAGTTGTTTGAGTATTAGAGCAATTTCAACGAATAGTTAGTTGGGAACTATTTGACATCATTGCGCGGGTGCCAGCCTCGGTGCGATTCGCCTCAAAATTAGTATATATCGATGCGCTGATGTAAACAAGGCGCATGCGCAGTATTCCTAAAGTAGTACCAGTTTCAGTTTCAGTTTCAGTTTATTGCTCCTCAACAAACATTGTTACAGAGCATACAGTATATCAGTACAATCAACTTACAAGATGGGGCTTTGAGCTGCAGCATCAAAAAGGTCGCAGCCCTTTCCAGTGGTGTTGTAGGTACGTAAACCCACTGGGGACGAGTTTGGTCAAGTGAAAGCTCACTGCACAGGGGTCTAACTATCTCTAGATTCTTCCCATATTACTATTGACATTTGGTCCTACTGCTGGAAACTTGACCATGTGTTGGACATCACGCAATAATACTCCTGCCTGCAGCAAAGTATCTCATTGCGAGCCAGTAGGCTGGAAATGCCTTTGATGTCATCGTACGTATTCAGATTGCTTCAGCTCCCATCAAAGGGTTGTCAACATACTATGTTTGCACCCTGCTCCCTCCCGTTAGATTGATGCTCGGAAAAAATAGTCTCAAGTTTGTTATGAAACAACTTCCTACGTACAACCGGCTTGTCGGCTTAAAAAAATGGTCGGCAGTCTGTGTAGGCTGACATGTGGCAAACAAACTGGTGCATAGTTTATAAGAGCCGTTGCATCCAGAAATGCCGACAGGCTGGCAGAAACTGTTTGCGCTGACTTAGTGTTGACTGAGTATAAAACAGAGCAAAGTGGATGGTTGTTGACTCAAGGTACAAAAGCAGGGATGTTATTTGTGCAGCAAATGCTGAAAGTATGTCTCATATGTAAACAACCGCACAAGTCTTTTTACGCACAAGTCATGCTGTACGTCAAGGGCCGTCTTTTTTAAAATGTTTTTTTCCGGAGTAAGAATACATGACATAAAGAAAGCAACAGTTAATATAGTTTTTCTGATGTGCCAATCAGATTGCTGAAAGGGTAAATGTCGTCCTGGGTACAAAGATTACCCAGGATCTCAATCTTCACTAAAACAATACACTGGGTGTACTGTAGTTTCGGGAGCCGAACATCACCCAGCATCCGCAAATGGTGCCCTATTAAGAAATCCCGTGGAATCTCGCGGTCTCGCTCCGCGGTACTTGTTGAGTGTAGCTGTTCATGACATTCTTCAGGCTCTCACGTGACCACGGACGAGACAACCTCGAATCCAGGTGTCACACTACGATGCTGGGTGATGTTCGGCTACCGAAACTGCACCCAGGGTATTGTTTTAGTGAAGATTGATATCCTGGGTTATCTTTGTATATACCCAGGACGACATACCCTTTCAGCGCCAATCAGACTGCAGGATTTCAATCCCGCACTCTGAAGATACTGGCCCCTATCATCGTGCCCAGAGAAGATTAATTTTCCTACGTGTGGCTCTCAAACCCAAATATCCTTTCCAATGGACGTTTTCAACTTGAAACATGTAACATACTGTTTTTCTGAAAGATTCTCTCATTTCCATCATGGTCAGAACTTCAAAAGATGAATGCTGGTGGTTGCTTCCTGTCAGAAGCCCGTGGACATCCTGTCCATAAGTTGCTAATAGGGATCTGATGACTGAATGGTGAGCTTAAGGCACTAACAGAATTATCAAAGCGGTGTTGGAGATGCAACATTGTTTTTTCACTTGAGGACAGTACGTCATCCCTATATGGTGTTCAGCTCCCAAACCATAAAGATGAAATAATGAGATGGCAGATTATTTCACTTTCTATTAAAAGAAAAATTGTATGGCTCAACAACTGATAACCTTCAAGTTTGCATGAGACATGTATCCCAACTATAGAGGCTATGCACTGCGTCATAATCCTTGCATAATTAGCTCATTCATGCATAATTAGCCATGGGTCTAGAGAGAAACTTTACATTACAAATGTATTAGAAAAGGTGTGAATTGCTAATTTTCATGCCTGATAAACAAGTACAGTGGAACCTGTCTACATTGAACACTCACGGGGAATTTCAAAAGCGTTCATTGTAAGGAGGTGTTCAATGTACCAAGGGTCACCGTACTAGGTGATCCTTTACTGTTAGATCTGGCGGGGAATTTCAAAGTGTTCAATGTAGGCAGTTTGTTCAAAGTACCAAGGTGTTCAATGTGNNCCTACATAAGGAAGTTCTCACCTTTTCCATCCATAGAATAGATACGTAGCTGGAATAGTTGACACCAATCTCAATTGCACTCTGATTCATTGCTTATCTGTATGTACATGTACGTATACGATTTTGCACTGGAATGTCGTGCATTCTCCTTGCTGCTCAGGCCTATAGGTGAAAGCCATGGTTCACATGGGCCTTTTGTTGCCTATAAGTTACCATTAGCCTTTTGGGCCGTTGACAGTTGAGACGACAGACAAAAATCCACATGCGATCCGATCGAATCCGATTGTGGTTCAAAACACTTGCGTGTAAACGCTACCCAATGTGGTCCAATGTGGATTTAAAATGAACCACCGATTTTGCTGGTCCCGAATTCACATTCGACCGCATTTAGACCACATACGACCAGATTCATCCTACCTGCGCGCTTGCGCATTGATGTGGTTTTCTACCTCCACTGACCGCACTCGCTGTGAAGAGATCCACGAAGGTAATTTGAAGTCGAAATGTGACCAGATTTACATGCGTGTGTAAACGCTACCCAAAAACTTGGAACACATTCGGCATTGTCAAACTCTTCCCACGTGAACCATTCACGCCGAAAGGCTTGTTTGATTCCATGCTCAAGTAACACAGGCGAGGTGGGGCTGTGAGCCAGATTTTTCTTTCAGTTCATTCTACCACCTGCTATGATTCTACGATTCATAGCGGTTTTGCTCAGGATTCTCTTGCTTTTCGCCCCCTCACAGTACCAGTACGGAATATTGATGGGACTGAGGCTTGCCCCTAGGTTCGTCGTCAACCCCAGCGCTAATTGAAAAACTAGCTGCAATGTCTTCTATACTATCTTCATGCTATGGTGTAATTCCTGACTTCTAGGCATCTTTGGTTGCTTTTCTTTGTTGTGTCGCTTGCATCAGTTTGGTGTTCATGATTAAAAACCATGCCTTCTGGCAATAACATCGCGAGTGGAATTGTTTTTTGGTGTGTTTTCTCTCTAGCAGTGAATGCAATCATAGTAGCAAGAGATGGCATATTGAATTGATTTTCAGGATGCGGATGATGATTGCTTTTGTTCTCTGAAGTTGTAAATGACACCAGCATAGCTCAGGCAGAGTTAAAGTTGAATTTCTGGATGAGTACCGCTCCATGTCATGCATGTGATGTCAGATTTCATTGTAGAATGAACGCTGAAGAAACGGAGGAGAGCACGGCTAGAAGCCAAAAGAATGAATCATTTCATTACAGTAACTTCCCTCTTTGTGGTGGAGGAGCTGGGGCCTGTTTCATAAAGTGACTTTAAAGATAATCACAACTTCATTGTTTACATTCAATGTTTGTAAACATTGATGTTTACATTACGTTATTTTGGACATTTGGGACATGCCAACCCACCGAATTGAATACTTTCGGCATCAAACGAATTTCTAGAGGGGCGTGCCGCCAACAAATTACTCATAAGAAGAAGAAGGACTGGGCACAAACAAACAAAATGTAAATAAACAATGATTTTCGTGGCCCGCGAAAATACCGTGATCTTTAAGCTAATGGTACCATTAACTAAATGCATTTTCCATTTGGTTAAAGGTACTATTAGCTTAAAGTCACTTTATGAAACAGGCCCCAAGACGCTAATGCAGTTATGTCTACCCTTGAATTTAAGCTTCCAAATTTGTCCCTCGAAGAAATCCCGGGGAAGAAATTGGATTCCATGGTTTATCAAAATGATGATCTCAGTCTCTGTCAAATCTTTTGACATCTTCCTCTGATGTTCTTATCTCTTGTCTTATCAGTATTTAAGGAATGTTGTTGGACTGTGTGGAAAGAGAGGTGCATAGTCTTAGGTAATGTAGCAGCACTCTTCAGCAGTATGGTTGGCGCAGCAGGTTTCAGTCGCAAACGTCACTTTAAAGTGCCACAGCATGCATGAGGTGACTATTTCTCCCTCCCCATCTTGATAAGACTGGTGTCCTGTCCAACCTATATATAGCCAGTGGTAACACCGAGGCTGGACTGATACTATGTCGAAACAAAAATGGCCGCCATACTTTCTTCACTTGAGAAGTTCAACGTGCTGTAAAAGCGTGAGTAACCCTTCATCAGGTAAGGGTAACATGCTTCAACTCATTCTTTTATGTGTGGCAACACTCTCCATTGCCTAATTGGTAACTTAGACCATTCAAATAGATAGATTTGAACAGTCTTTCGAGCACGAACATACAACGTTGCCTCGTACCTGGTACGTCCTCGTTTTATACATCCTCAGTCTTCGGTCTTCAATCTTCGGATTATAGTCACCCGTTGCCTAAAGGTCAAAGGTTACCTAATGCATATAGTCGTGCTTTAATTTGTGGTAAACGGTCTACCTGTTGAGCCCCTTTCAATCCTAATGGGTCAATTGCTTCATTGCTGCTGACTAGCTTTTTATGGATGTGCGCTCTTTGCATCATTAAGGATGGTGGTCAACTATAACGTACTGCATCGGTCGTTGGGCATGATGATGCCTAAAGACCTGTTTATGATGATTATCTTCATCAAAGGGTTGATGACCATGGCTTGCGGCATTTGTGCCAGAAATTATCAAGATGAATAAGATCCGGAGTGATTGGTCGATGAATCTCTCTGAGCACTTAGTGGCCACTTTACGAGCGGTACACGACCTTCACCTCTGATTCTTTACAGCGAAATTTGCTGTTTTTATTGGAGAGCTCTTGTTTGCTGATTGCAGAGAAACATTTAATTGAACGCTAAATTATAAGGAAGTTGAACTGTACCTTGCAGGCGCGGATCCAAGGGGGGGGGCGCACCCGGCGCAGCCCCCCTTCGGCCCCAACAAGTCTGTAAAATCGACCGAGAAATTCTGAAATTTGCAGCAAATCATTAAAATTCACCGCAGATTTCAATGTTTCTAGCAGAGTGCGCCCCCTTTTTTCCGAAATCTTGGATCCGCCCCTGCCTTGCCTTTACTTCAAACTTGCTCTGTAGATACCTTACAATAACTACTCGAACAGAATAATGAAGAGATGTTGGGATGACTTTCATTCTAGAACATTTCAATTCATCTCAATGGTACTTGAACTTTGAAATACGATCAGATTTTCCCCCTAGGGAATGCTACAGTACATGCAATTGTCATTGTCTGCATCTCTGTAGACAATAAAATCGTTTAATCCCATTGAAGTTAGCGAAGATGAATGTGGCTTTGTTTTCCTATGTACAGATTGTTTGCTGGCGAGCCCACAGATCAAGCCATTAGTGAAATTAATAGAATGTGGCATGTTATTTAGTTACATCATCCCTATAATGGACAGGTTTCAAATTTCCTTTAAAAGGATTATTATGCCATGAGTTTCACAAAATATTTTATCAAATGTGATGTTATTGTCCCATGATACAGCATTTGGCTAGTGATAATCAAGTTACACAATTACGTATCACTTTACACTGTTCTTCAACTCCGTTTCTCTTGACGTGAATGCTGGAGTCGGAAGATGCTGTTATCCCAAAATGTTCTGGGTATAGACTTTGGTTTCTATCTATTCTGTTTGCTAATGCATCATTGTTGTGTGATTTTCAGACTCTTGCATAATCTCACCGCTCGATATTAGCTAGCTGCTCTAGCTTTTTCAAAGAATGGAGAACGCCAGCAACAGGCTATATGTTGCCTGCTCCCCAGTTCCTCATTGCTGTATAGGTTTCAAATATTCCTATGATTGGACCGCCTGGCTGTCTTCTCTAGACTGACAAACATCGTTTGGTCTGTTTTGGTCAACTGGTAGAGTCAGGATTGGTTGCCATTGTTTCAAGCTGGCCCTCCTAAATCATTCCCCTGCAATGCCAATAATCCCAGTAAGGAGTAAGAAATAAAAGTGGAAAATAAGAAGTGGGAAATTTTGGCATTTTGCGCGAATTTTTAAATTTCTCAAATTGGGAGAATTTTTTTCCCATTTTGAGAAATTTTCTTAAAATCACATGACATTTTGTCTGATTTTTCGGGCGGTATTTCTCAAAATGGGAAAAAAAAATTCTCCCAATTTGAGAAATTGAAAAAATTCGCGCAAAATTCCAAAATTTCCCACTTCTTATTTTCCACTTATTATTTCTTACTCCCTTAAATATTATTGGGATGAAAATTCGACATCATGTAATGGTGCGAAAAGGAGAAAAACAAACTCTTTTGAGGTGTACATGTGAGGAATATCTGAAAGAATTACATTACCTAATGTACTTTCCCCCAAGTTTTCATCGATTTTCTTGGTTGTGGTCAATTAAGCCACAGATTTGTTCGTTTCCGTCCAATAACATTAGAAAAAGGTCAAGAGCATGAAATTAATATCCCCCAGTTGGATTGCAGTGGTTTTGCCCAGATTAATCATCTTTTGTTTGTGCATGTCTCCGGCTACTCTGTCCGAAACTCTTGATGATGAAGTACCCTCTGTTGAGGCTGCTTTTCTTCTACAGAAGCAGGCGTCGATTTAGTATGCATCAAACAGCGGTCGTCACTACATTGTCATCCTCCCACAGCAGGGCTTGGTCTCGCTCCTCTTCATACACTGTGTGAGTGGATGAAGAGGAGCGAGGTAAAAACCCCTGCCGTGGAGGATGCATTGTGGGCAGCACCATGGACATTTGATGGATTTGTAAGCATCCTGGGACATGATGGTTAGTTTGCTCCATCACTTTTTGACTCGTCCAAAGCATGTTTCACCACAACTAGAAACAAGGATAATGCACATTTCGTTGAACAATATGAACATTTTTGTATTCTATTTGCACGAGACAGATTGCACTGAGTCATGTGTTTGTATTTTTCTCAATGAAGACAACATGATTGATGTGACTTTTGCAACAGATTGTGGCATCTCTTTGACGATGTTAGCCATAACTTCAAAAATGTCAAGCAGACGATAAGATTTGTCTGCTCCTGTCAAATCATTGACTAATCTTTTTCTGATCGTATCATGTGCACAATCAAACGTGAATCATGAAGCACTATATCTGCACTACACTGGCCGACTTTGAAACACTGAACTCACTAATTTTAAAACAGAGTCAGAACTATTTAAGGATAGTCAGCAAGTTGCATTTTTCATCTTTTTTGCATTCAAATTTTCGAATACATGTAAGGCATTTTGCCTTTGATTTTTGCTTTAAAATTTTACCATTTTGTTTTATTCACCCCAAAAATAAAAGAATCCTTTTAGTTCTGTTCAAAAGCAAGAAATGAGAAAAAATTAAAGACGGATAATTTGTTGTGTAAATTTTTCACTCTACTGCAAGAAGGAGAAATGTTTAAAAAATCGCTTTATTTAATACTCACCCTTCAAAAAAATTGTAGAAATAATTGTGGAAATAATGATTTCAAAAAAATGTTAGAAACTTGCAACGACTCGATTATTAATCGGGGAGTCAGTCACCGAATGTTGTGCTCCATGAAAAATTTAGTTTGTAGGCCTAAATATGTTGAGATTCAATTTTCATCTTTATATGCCCTGTTCACCCTCTTTATGTAGGAATCAAAAAGTGACAGTACATTATTTTCTACTGTATACTCTTCCATTATCCAACTCAAGCCATAGTGCTATCTTGTTATGAAAACACAGGCAGAAGTTAAATGATGTTCTGTGGAAAGTTAGAAAAAGCTGCTGAGTGTAAAATGGCATTTTGATATGTGACTAAATATTTGGAGTGGTGTACTTTGCCTGTCAAGTAATTTTGAATAAGAGGTTCTTTTTCAATGTCAATATCAACTTGTGAGCATTGCAAAGAAGTATTTCATTCATTAGGTTTTTGCTTGTAACGTACTGTATATATGGAATGTACTGTACATGTACGTCTGTATACACTCTGTCAGTCTCAACACAAATTTGATTCGAAATTCAACTGCGTAGTAGCAAGCCTAATTCGCTGCGAATGAAGTTACGATGATTCTTAATTACACTGGAAACCACTAAATTCTGTGTCTTCGATTGTGAAAAATGCGGTGGAACACAGAGGAAAAAGCGATGCAACAAGTAGCTGGAGTTCACGATTGTGAAAAAAGCAGTGGAACACAGCGGAAAAAACGATGATGTAGTACGTTGCTAGAGTCTTCAGTTGAGAGAAAAGCAACGGAACACCGAGAATAAAACGATGTAGTGGGATCATCGATCTTAAAGTAGTTCTCCATACATGTACGTTCTGTCCCGTCCTAAAAAAATCGTAAAACGAACTAGAACGTGTAACGTTGGCCAAATAATGCCTCGAAGTTCTGGAGCACCCTTCCCGTCCGAGCCCATGAAGTTCGTAAAAAGAGCACCCGTTCGGCAACATTTTCAAGAATGTACTGAGCTGGGAACTAGCTCAGTGTGATAGGGGCATAATAACAGTGGAAAAACCATTGAAGCGGCAAATAGCTGCATGACCTCTGCTCTGCAACAATTATTAAATTCTTTGTAGCCTGCATTGCTTTTTAACACAAACCTATTGCACTTCATATAAAATTTGAGACCTTGATAGCAATTTCTCACCAGCACTGCTAAGGTAGTCCAATGCACAAGTTCTCCTTCAAAAGGAAGTTATTGGCTTCGATGAGTAGGCTACCTCGGTTTGAAGGATATAATGCCTCAAACCACACTGTATGGGTGAGAATAAAGCAATATACTGTGTCACTAGACTGAGTTTTTGCTATGTGGGACACATTCTTTTTCCCTCAGGCAATTCTGAAGTTATCTGTATTTATAATATCCTAAAGGGATTTGGTGGATATCATCCTCGAGGAATATCCCCAAGGGATTTGGTGGATACCACCCTATAGGAATTTCTATTGCTAGTTATCGATATTCTCTACACTGCTGCTCGGTACACCAGACGATTTTTTGCAGGTTGTAATTTCAGCTGTCAGAGTTAAGCCAGTTATAAGGAAAACCCATCAAAATAGGAAACTGATAATAAATACGGGGTCTTAACTCTTATCCATTTGTGGCATTGAGGCGCCAGAGTCTCATGGTCAAGACTTGAGTGCTTGCAAGAGAAAAATCTGATTCAGAAAATGGCAGAAATTATCGTTTGGCCCTTCTCCAGAAGGGGCCGATTTCTGTTTGGAAGGAAGATTGCACGAGTAAGACGAGTAAGACTCCACTCATTGTAAACTTTAGAATTTTCATCAAACTATGGAGACTATTGCCATGAGTTGTGATGTCACTAGTGTCCATAGGCTGAAGACCTTTATTGTAGTGGCCTAATACTATGACTGCCTAGGCCTATTGGTTGTGCCTTAAATATGCATTGAGCACACATGACATGTGCTGTGCAATGGACCCTTGGGATGCAATAAAAATGCTTAAAATGATGAGTTTGCTGATTCAAAAAAATATGAGATGTGGCAGTTATCAATGAATTTGAATGTATTAACGATATTTCAAAAAAATTCACAATTTTACACAATGAATGGTAGTCTCCCTTTAAAGAGACATCCTTGACTATTTGTGCCGTCTTCACAAATTGTTCAAAGATTTTGAACATGAGCAACGGAACAAGTTCTCCTTCGTTTTGCATTCCCTTGAGACCATTACAATACCATGAGTTAAGTCGGAGGTAGATTGGGCATAAACTTTCTTCTGACAGCAACTCAAAAAAATTGATTTGAATAAAAAATTATACTTGAGGACTTCAACTATTGGTTTTGTCTTTTTTATCTTGATTGCAGAAAACTTTCTTGATGAAGCGTTCCTGTAAAATCAACTTTTTTTAGCTTTACTGGAATCAAGAATTATCGACAAACCAAATTTAGTAATCACAATATTGTACCTCAAGATGAAATACTGTACGAGTTGCTGGTCCATTGAGGGTTGGAAAATCAATTCTGTGTCGTCAAAGAAATTCCATTTGGATTTTCAATAATTTATCTCTCGTACCATCTGCTTAGTCCTCAATGAGGTACAGGAGAAAATGCTTCTGTTGAGAAGAAGGCAAATGTAGTTGGTGATTGATGAAAATGGTGGATGTTGCTCGTCGTTCTTGTACAGTACAGGGAACAAGCTTTGGGTTTTTCTTATTTTTTTTGTGGCATTGGTTCTTTTAGAGGAGAATGGATGAGGAAATGCAAACTGAAGAGACCCATGAAATATGATCAACAAGTTAGTCCTTGTTTGTTATCTACTCTTCATTCCACATCCGATTGGCGCGAAGTTTATGGCCGATATCTCCGCAACGGCTGGGTCAAATGTGACACACTATACATCAATCGATTTGTCTTTTTGGCCGCTACAGGCATCATCGCTGTCATTTTCCCTAAAAACGTGACATAAAAAAGCTCTTTCAGCAATCACAGTTCGTGTTTACGGCCTAAACGGCGGCCATTTTGAAATGACGCAATGCATCGCGCACGTGTAAATTGCACTGAACAGCATAGCGAAATGTAATGGGTTTTGAGAAAGGGATCCGTTATGCCGACCTTACGCGAAAAATGAAGATAGCAGAAAGATACCGACAAGAAAGACAAGTCAATTGATGTATGGTATGTCGAATTTGACCCAGCCGTTGCGGAGATTCGGCTGAAACCTCGCGCCAATCGGATGTGGAATGAAGTGTAGTCCTTTGTTTGTTATCTAGGACCAAGTGACCAATCTACAAAGTGGTCTGCTCTCAGTGTCTCCAGCCAGAAAGGACTATTGAACCACTTCTGGTCCTGTCTGCTTCATATATATTTGGGTCCCAATATCCTTGATTTGGCAAACGTTGGAGATGAAATACCATGTTTTGTAAATATGATAATGGCCTCCACAAATTGAGCCGAGGTCTGGAGCATATAGGAATTGCAGATGATGTTGTTCCCTTGCGAATATGAGGTGCCATCATTGACGTTATTGCGCGTGGCAGAAACGATGTTCAATCTCCCGGGGACTTATTATTGAATAGACCTGGATGAAAAAACCTTCTCTCGTAGTGTAGCTAATGTTGTGCTTTGGTTTACAAAAACACTGTGACCGGTATCGAATTGCGATGGGATGAAAATGTGGAGATTTTTGCTTTCCTTTTGTAGAGACACAGTTAAAGCTGGGTTTACATTATCAACAAATTCCCTTGCTGCAACACTGTTGATCAACAATTTACCTTCAACAAGCATGGGCCTAGTTTACACATGCAACATCATCATGCAAGATCAGCATGATCATGTTGATCATGTGATTGTCACATGACTTAGATACATTATCTGATTGGCTGATCCAGTATCTGGTGTAGTTTACACCTGCAGCAGCATCATGCAAGATCAGCATGATTTTGTTGATCGTGTGAATGTCACATGACTTAGATACATTATCTGATTGGCTGATCCAGTATCTGGTGTTGAAGCTTACCTGCAACATGCAACAAAATAGCTGCAGAAACCTATTTCTATCAACAGTGTTGCAGGTCCTGGCGTGTTGATCAACAGTGTTGAAGGACTAGTTTAGACGGTGAAACATTGTTGACAGAGTATCATATTTCATGTTGATCAACAGTGGGAATTTGTTCATAATAGGGAGGTTTCGAAATCAAACGATAAACGTAAACTTTACGACAACGTTATTTTTCGTACTACACATTAACCAGATTTATATTACATTTTCGGTACAGAAATAACGTTGTCGTTAACGTTTACGTTTATCGTTTGATTTCGAAACCTCCCTGTTGTAAGCCTACCTTCCTTTAACCGGCCTTAATACTGACCAAATGCCGACCCACACCTCTGCCTCACAAGCCCAACCCTCCTTCACATTGCTAACCAGCCCTTTGTCTTTCTACACAGCTGACCTTAAAAGCCTCTGTGAACATTTCTGTCGTCTCCCTGATGTCCAGCTTGACTCTTGTAATTGCCCTGGGAGTAAGTCGCTTCTATACTTACTGCATTCACTCTAGCAACCCTTCCGCTTTCCCTTGCCTTTTGATATTAGCAATTTGGTAAAAATACACCAGCCAAGTGCACCTACATGTAATATATATACTCAAACATTTGTTTGACATTGGACCGATTTAATAGACGTTTGCTAAGCTAACCATTTGTTCCACCAAAAATAGATACATGTAGGCATGCGAAAAGTGTACATCAATTAACATGTAAATTTTCACCAAAAAGCCCTGTTTGGGTGGATAGTAAGCGCTATACAGAGCTTAGAAAACGGGGCTTTTTGGTGAAAAATTTAGTTGTACATTTTTCGCACGCCTATCTATTTTTGGTGGAACCAATGGTTAGCTTAGCAAACGTCTATTAAAGGGCCTCTAGAGGCAGCTCGCCATTAGGCTACTATCAGTACCGGTTCTTCAGCTAGGCGGCGCCACTTTAACGTTAATCACCATTACGAGGCATTGAACCTGGGTTTTCCCCGGGGTTTTCCCCAGCCATGCTGGGCTGCCTCTAGAGGCCCTTTAAATCGGCCCATTGTATGAACACCAAATCAGAACCCAAGTGTCCAAACTGTGTACATAAAGGTGTAATATGTATAAGTATTTCCTTGACACCGAAAATGGACTTTCCTTTCAAACCACCTAGCATTATGTTCAAAGCTACTCTAATTTGCAGCTTTCGCGACTTTGACCTTAGTTTCCTGATTTTAGTTCCCTGATTTCACTTATTTCTAATCTTAAAAGGCAAGAAGGAAAATGCTGCCTCCCTCCCCATCTGCCCCTTTAGCTATGGTTTCTGTGTAACGTTTAATTATTCGTATGTTGTTTGTTTGTCTCGTTTTCTGTGTATCTAAATCTGGAATAAGACCATTAGTGCCACATATCGCCTCTGGCTCAAGTAAAAAATATTTCAGTGAACTTTGAAATTCTTCAACTCTAAATGCCAATTTTATTGCCTCATTTCATAAAGCATTTGAATCGTGATGTGTTGAACTTGCAAAGGGTAATCTAACTAGAAAAAACACGTTGATGATCAGGAAGAATATTATCAACTGATGAAAGTTTCATTTGAATTTTATTGACAATAAGTTGAGCAAGAGGCCAATATATATACTTTACTTCAAACATATGTTTTATTTCATCAAGAAATTCAAAATAGAATCAACAGGGGATTCTCAAGAAAGCTCATGGCCTAATAACTAGAGTCTCCCTATTAGGAGGTACATTACTAGATGAAATATACAGTTTAATTACGCGGCATTGCCCACAATTTATTCATAGCCCATTAAAAAGGTGAGGACTGAATGCTACCCAGCAGCAGAATAATGCCAAACTGGCTGTCGCTGGAAGGTACAGTTACTTAACAGAATATTACCAACTGATGAAAGTTTCATTTGAATTTTATTGACAATAAGTTGAGCAAGAGGCCAATATAGTACAATGGTCTTATTTCACAATTTTAGTAGGAATAGGATATTTTTTTGCATTTCCAGTGTCTTGCTTTCTGTATTCGTGATGTCTGTAATGTTTATCAATAGGTTTGAGACGGAACGTCCGTGGAGAATTGGTTGAAAAATAAAAACTTGAACAGCAAACTATGTATCATGTTATTCCTTCGCCATATTGTTCAAGAATTTTTTCAGCGACGTTTGCTATCCATGTCAAGCTTAGCTGCAACAGTTGGAAATGACCTTCTAGGTACAATGTATGGTGGACAACATGACTGCAGTGATACAGAAGATAGCAAAATACCAACAACTGCCCCGTCTTGTCATATTTTTATGGGGAGCTTCATTTACAAAAAGTAGGAAAATTTCACAAGTCTAAAGCTGTCCTCAGTCGAGCTGATGACCTATCCACATCCCTCGTCTCATCATCATTCCACATCCCGAGATGATATCTAAATCATCCGGGTAAGAATGTAACATATATTGAAATAACATTTATACCGAATATGATATCAGAGGAATCCATCTCCCAATTTATATGCAGTTTGTCGTCTGTCAGTCAATATTGCACAGTATTGGTAAGACTATAACTGATAATACCTGTCTGGGGAGAGATTAACCCTTCTGATCCTGGGTTACAGTTACCAGATAACCGGATCATTTGCTGGGATATTGATGATATCGGGTTGCATCTTCATTGCCTTGCTAAGGTTTCTGTCTGAAGACATGTGAAGATAGTTCAATTCTCTTTGGAATGCTGGTGATTTACNGCAACATCATCATGCAAGATCAGCATGATCATGTTGATCATGTGATTGTCACATGACTCAGATACATTATCTGATTGGTTGATCCAGTATCTGGTGTTGAAGCTTACCTGCAACATGCAACAAAATAGCTGCAGAAACCTATTTCTATCAACAGTGTTGCAGGTCCTGGTGTGTTGATCAACAGTGTTGAAGGACTAGTTTAGACGGTGAAACATTGTTGACAGAGTATCATATTTCATGTTGATCAACAGTGTTGCGGGGAATTTGTTGATAATAGGGAGTTTTCGCAAAGCCCCCCGCGAAACGCAAACGCGAACGCCAAACTTATTGTTCGATGATGCCACGAAGAGAGTACGTTGGCGCTTCGGGGGCTTTGCGAAAACTCCCTGATGTACACCTACCTGCCTTTAACCGACCAAATACTGACCAAATGCCGACCCACACCTCTGCCTCACAAGCCCAACCCTCCTTCACATTGCTAACCAGCCCTTTGTCTTTCTACACAGCTGACCTTAAAAGCCTCTGTGAACATTTCTGTCGTCTCCCTGATGTCCAGCTTGACTCTTGTAATTGCCCTGGGAGTAAGTCGCTTCTATACTTACTGCATTCACTCTAGCAACCCTTCCGCTTTCCCTTGCCTTTTGATATTAGCAATTTGGTAAAAATACACCAGCCAAGTGCACCTACATGTAATATATATACTCAAACATTTGTTTGACATTGGACCGATTTAATAGACGTTTGCTAAGCTAACCATTTGTTCCACCAAAAATAGATACATGTAGGCATGCGAAAAGTGTACATCAATTAACATGTAAATTTTCACCAAAAAGCCCTGTTTGGGTGGATAGTAAGCGCTATACAGAGCTTAGAAAACGGGGCTTTTTGGTGAAAAATTTAGTTGTACATTTTTCGCACGCCTATCTATTTTTGGTGGAACCAATGGTTAGCTTAGCAAACGTCTATTAAAGGGCCTCTAGAGGCAGCTCGCCATTAGGCTACTATCAGTACCGGTTCTTCAGCTAGGCGGCGCCACTTTAACGTTAATCACCATTACGAGGCATTGAACCTGGGTTTTCCCCGGGGTTTTCCCCAGCCATGCTGGGCTGCCTCTAGAGGCCCTTTAAATCGGCCCATTGTATGAACACCAAATCAGAACCCAAGTGTCCAAACTGTGTACATAAAGGTGTAATATGTATAAGTATTTCCTTGACACCGAAAATGGACTTTCCTTTCAAACCACCTAGCATTATGTTCAAAGCTACTCTAATTTGCAGCTTTCGCGACTTTGACCTTAGTTTCCTGATTTTAGTTCCCTGATTTCACTTATTTCTAATCTTAAAAGGCAAGAAGGAAAATGCTGCCTCCCACCCCATCTGCCCCTTTAGCTATGGTTTCTGTGTAACGTTTAATTATTCGTATGTTGTTTGTTTGTCTCGTTTTCTGTGTATCTAAATCTGGAATAAGACCATTAGTGCCACATATCGCCTCTGGCTCAAGTAAAAAATATTTCAGTGAACTTTGAAATTCTTCAACTCTAAATGCCAATTTTATTGCCTCATTTCATAAAGCATTTGAATCGTGATGTGTTGAACTTGCAAAGTGTAATCTAACTGGAAGAAACATTTGATGATCAGAAAGAATATTATCAACTGATGAAAGTTTAATTTGAATTTTATTGACAATAAGTTGAGCAAGAGGCCAATATATACACTTTACTTTAAACATATATTTTATTTCATCAGGAAATTCAAATTTCATCAGGAAATTCAAAATACAGTAGAATCAACAGGGGATTCTCAAGAACGCTCATGGCCTATAACTAGAGTCTCCCTATTAGGAGGTACATTACTAGATGAAATATACTACAGTTTAATTACATGTACGCGGCATTGCCCACAATTATTCATAGTCCATTAAAAAGGTGAGGACTGAATGCTACCAGCAGCAGAATAATGCCAAACTGGCTGTCGCTGGAAGGTACGGTTATTTAACAGAATATCAGCTGATGAAAGTTTAATTTGAATTTTATTGACAATAAGTTGAGCAAGAGGCCAATATCCTACGTAGGGATGTACAATGGTCTTATTTCACAATTTTAGTAGGAATAGGATATTTTTTGCATTTTCCAGTGTCTTGCTTTCTGTATTCGTGATACCTGTAATGTTTATCAATAGGTTTGAGATGGAACGTCCGTGGAGAATTGGTTGAAGAATAAAAACTTGAACAGCAAACTATGTATCATGTTATTCCTTCGCCATAATGTTCCCAGAACTTTTTCAGCAACGTTTGCTGTCCATGGTCAAGCTTAGCATTAGTTGGAAATGACCTTTTCGATGGTGGCTAACATGACTGCAGTGACACAGGTCACGCACCTGTAATCCGTGGCCAATGCATTTACCATTAGAAATGGCGAGATGCCCGTGTTCGTAGATTGGTCCCGAGAGTTTCGTTGGAAGGAACCGTTCGGACACAACATACCCCAAGCCTAATGCTTCAAACCATAAAGTTTTCGTTGTGGGTTGACCATGATAATTTCAGGGTTTGGGGGTACTGAAAATATGAGGGGTAATTTCGCACGATATTTCAATGCAGCCACTCCATATCGGCGTAGTAATACACATAACCCACTGGAAGACAGGCTTATGATACAGTCACTATCAAACTTTCTCAAAAGTTAATTATTTTTCTCTTAATTATTCTGTGCCAAACAGAATATTTAAGATACAGAAAAGCACAAAATTGACACACAAAATGATAATAAGCAAGAAGTCAATCTCCAGAATTCACGAATTTTCGACCCCAACCGGGTCTTTTTCAAGTGGAACTTTACAATCTTTACAATCTTTACAAACTTTACAATCAAGTGGAACTTTACAATCTCAGAACAGAATATTTAAGTGCCTATTACTCGGTATTATCTGTGATAAATGGAGAAAATCGGGTTTTTAACGATCTACATGTACTTTTACTTTTACTTTTATGTAACCCCGTGCTGATTGGTCAATTCCTGGCACGTGCTGATTGGTCAATTCCTGGCACGTGACCCACAGAAGATAGCAAAATGTCAACAACTGCCCGGGCTTGTCATATTTTTATAGGGAGCATCATTTACAAAAAAAAGGAAAATTTCACAAGTCTAAAGCTGTCCTCCGTCGAGCTGATGACCTATCTACATCCATCGTCTCAGCATCATTCCACATCCCGAGATGATATCTAAATCATCCTGGTAAGAATGTAACATATATTGAAATAACATTTATACCGAATATGATATCAGAGGAATCCATCTCCCAATTTATATGCAGTTTGTCGTCCGTCAGTCAATATTGCACAGTATTGGTAAGACTATAACTGATAATACCTGTCTGGGGATAGATTAACCCTTCTGATCCTGGGTTACAGTTACCAGATAACCGGATCATTTGCTTGGATATTGATGATATCGGGTTGCATCTTCATTGCCTTGCTAAGGTTTCTGTCTGAAGATAGTTCAATTCTCTTTGGAATGCTGGTGATTTACTTAAATGGTACAGACTCATTCATCAATGACCTTCCTAGCAGTATTTTTCATTAAGATAATCTCAAATCGCATCAAGTTTTGTACTTTCAGTTTGAATCTTTTTATCACAACTGATGCTATGCTGTAATTATTTCTTGTCGTTATAAAAGACACGCTATAAATATTATATTAATGAACATGAAATAATAATAACCGGTTTCTAAGGTGAAAGACATAGCTACAGGAATCGAACCCACGGACCCAGGCATCAATCGCCAGCACTCAGGGGCAGCACGCCTTAACCACTAGGCCAAATCCCCATCTTCAAAAAAAGATGGTTCAATATATTAACAATATTAACAATATCAATATTAACACCAAATACAGTTTCATGTAAATACATGAAACTGTTGGTGTTAATATAGAGTTTTAATATACAAGTAGGCCCGTATTCTAGAAGCCTCCTTAACTTTAAAGTGCACTTTTAAGCTTTTGTATTCTGCCCTGTAAACAATAGCTAAAGGTAAACCTTAAAAATAAGGTAGCTTCAAGAATACGGCCCATTGAGTCTGTCCTTTTGTTCAGTGCTTTCTTCGTGGCATCGAACAAAGGATTTGGCGTTCGCGTTGGCGTTTCGGGGTCTTTGCGAAAACTCCCTATTATTGGGAAGAATATCCGTTGATGTCTCTACTACCTGTGACAACGCCAACCGTGAGTCATGTCAGTGGGCATCATCCAAGCTTTCCCACCTGAGTTGTATCTGATCCTGCCTCAAAGCAATACCACCAAGATTACTTCATTGACTTCATTGTTTTTGTACCATTGGAAAGGAAATTAGATTCTTTTGCCATTACTCTGGGCGACGTGCCTCGTCCCACTGAAGGACATTTTTTAATCTTTTCTATTATGATTAGCTCGCATATCACTCAGTTTTCTGAATGACATTTTCTTGGTCGCAGGGTACATGGCATTTCGAAGGAAAGATGGCATAGTTTGTTCAAAGGCCACTTGAGTGGGCACGTCATGAACAGGCAGTCTTACCTCGATGGATATCTAGGCCGGTATTCCAGAAGCCGCCTTAACTCTAAGGTCCACTTTAAGCTTTTGTTTTCTGCCCTGCAAACAGTAGCTAGGTAAACCTTGAAGTTAAGGAAACTTCTAGAATATGGCCCATAGACTTCCTCTGATGACAAAATCAGTCAGCAAATCGACTGTTTGGTGCCAAAGAAGAATACGATTCTTATACTGCTGGAGGCCACTATTGACCCGATGCAAGTGTGCAACATAAAACAAACTACGAAAATAATGAATAAAGTCATCATGGCTTGAGCATTTTTCTGTGTATTTCATTCCTGAGTAAGCAGCTTTGTGGTGGTACCCATAAAGGAACTCCACAAGCAATTCCTGATTTAATGCCGCCATGGCATTCCCTAACGTCCTATTCTTAGTATTTACTAGATGCAGCGGGAAATGAATGTTGGTCATTAATGTACACCAAGGCTAATGAACCGGCTTCGGAAAATTTATTACGCAATTTGTACAACCAGTCTGTTGATCTTATAACTTGATATAGAGTTCTAGTCATGAAGGATTTTACGAAAGCCAAAAACAGCAGGTTAGGTTTCACAGCTGCCCCCAACTAGAAACCCCACTTGCTGGACGTTTGTTATGATACCTTTGCCGTGATATCCATTGAACATCAGCATGTACAGACAATCTACAGCCATCTTCATTACTCAGAAGAACCTTTCTCATATGTTATTATGTGGAAGCTACACGGACAGACTGTTGACATCATCCCTTGATTGAATTGCTTCTCTGAGGTGGCGAGACTTCGGCTGCAGAAATCATTAGAAAGTCAAGAGAAACCTATCTAGCCAAGTTTTCTATTGTGAAAGTACTGGGATCAATAGCTACTTATGGGTCTCATTACCCATTATAACGATGCTTCAAAGATGGAGAGTGACCTTTACAGCTACTAATGGTTAGCAGGTCAAAAGCCCTGGCTTACTTTCCAAGATAATTGGATGGTCTGAGTCAAAGAGAAAGCCGTACTTTGCTTTCTTGACATCCTTCTCCAATTTCGAACAAAGTCTTTGCTTGACCAACTAAGGTATCATATTGGTGTTAGTGGCCCCAAATCTTCTTACCTCAGTCTTTGAGGCCATCAGGATATGATGGAAACGAAGTAAGAGGAGGAATTCATAGTCCCTGCAACCTGGTTCCCAGAGCTTAACATTGGCTTGTTAAGCCCTGGCTTCAGAACCGAATACCTCGGCTGTGATTGGCTCGTGTACATGGTGTACAATGCATGGAATGTTCATATATCGGTCTGACGTCATACCCAGGAAATGGATTAAAATATGGTTTATTTTTTCATATTATAGCAAACATTATTCTTTCTGGTGACAGACATAAATGTGCATAATACAGTTTAATGAAAATGTATTTTTCTACAATCATTACTGTAACCGAGGTTAAATAAGCGTTGGGGACGAGGTGCCAGGAATATTGGAAGTGAATCCAGGGTCTAACGACCGAAAGCCGAAAATGACCTCGTCCCAAGGCAAAAGCAGAAGAAATTTCGAGTTAGATCCTGGGGACGAGGTTGTAGTCCCTGCAGTCTGGATGTATCAATCCACCTGAGTTTCCAGTTGAACATTCTGGACATGTTGAGCCTGAAAGGCATAACGGTTTTATTCCTTTGCTAAATTTGTCTATACTGGAGTTAAAATCCATGAAAAACGTTTACCTAAACGAAAAATCCTATAATCTGGTCGTGTAAGAAGTGTACCTTTATTGATCCCACTGAAATTCTTGTCAATAGCAATAACATACTCAAGGCTAGATAACGATTGAAGATACCTTGTGTCAAGGTCATGTATCTCACGGCATTAGAGTGATGTTTGATCCATCAATTTAAGGTGCCAATAGAACGAATTACCACACCAGGTCCATCAAAGAATGGCTTTCAATCAACATCCTGTTGCTTCATTGCTGATGGAAGTTTCTACGTCACTCTGACAAGAAATATTTGCCAAATAACAGTTGTTTGTGGAATAAAGGAATCCAAATATTGGCTCAAGGTTCCAAATATTTTTACGATTGTTGATAATGCTTCTGTGGTGGTTCTAGCGAGTGCTTTAGGTTAAGGTATAGGTTTGCTTCCCATAATCGCCAATACATGTAAGTACATTTAAGGGAGTAAGAAATAGTGGAAAATAAGAAGTGGGAAATTCTGATTTTGCGCTAATTTTTCAGTTTCTCAAATTGGGAGAATTTTTTTCCCATTTTGAGAAATATCGCCCGAAAAATCCGACAAAATGCCATGTCATTTTAAGAAAATTTCTCAAAATGGGAAATTTTTTTCTCCCAATTTGAGAAATTGAAAATTCGCGCAAAATTCTAAAATTTCCCACTTCTTATTTTCCACTTTTATTTCTTACTTCCTTATTTAATAGAGATGCGTACTTGGTGGGCAGATCAAAAGTCATCAAATTTGTCGCATTGTCTCAAATCCTCTTCGAAAATGTAATTCAATGAAGGAACAAACCGTCTGCAACATGCTTTGATGCAAAATTGATTTGTTACTCTTCTTCTTCTACTTGGACAAAAACTTTACTGCAAAAGAGTTGTGGCCAGTGTTATTTTCGCTCTAGAGACTTTAGCAAATGACAAAACTTGTTAAAAAACCAACCCTCCTGCATATGCAATCACCGACATTTTCATGTTTGCTGTAACCAAATGAACGATATCAGTGCATTACTGTACAGCACTGATTATTCCTTGCTAATGCTATTTACCGGCGAAAACTAAACAAACATTTAGACAATTTGTTATGAAAATTGACATCAATATGCATGTGGGCGCTTGTGTTTTTACTGAATTAGCTATTGCTACAACCAAATGTGTCCATAATTAAGGGAGAAAAACGAATAATTTATTTTCCCCCGTCGTGGTTGGAAAAAGTTGGCAGCCAAACTGCATCTGATTTATGCTCTGTAACTCCTTGTTTAGACATTATGTAGTGTTTGTCATGTACATTTTTCTGTATACATATTCCACATGAAACATAGAGACACTAATTTCGGCACAACAACCTTTGAAATGTAGATCGGCTTAAGAAGAGGAGTGAGGCATTTGATGACTTACATAAATAATTTTGGAAATTAAAATGCCATGTGTGAAATACCTCGCCTTACTTTTTTTCCATTAAATTTTATCATCTGTGGAAAGCCAGTCAGCTACAGAGATTGAAAGATCAATTTTGGTTTTGACAGTTAAACTGATATCCCTGAGTTTAACTGCTATCTCTCTGATCGTGGGTAATTGATTTTCCCTGTTGCAATCCGTTATTTTGTCATTTTCTGACATTTTGATAAAAGACTTTCATGTCATAGTGACTCAGTAAAAACTTTTTCTTGTTGCAAAAAGCAACACTTCTTGATTGCATTGATTCTATAGCTAGGCTGTCAAACATGATAACTTTAGAAAAAGGCCGCAGTACATCACTGTGCATTCCACGTGTTGTACATGTATGTGAAACAGGCAGCTTGTCTACATTTTATCATGCTTTAAAGCCCAACAGTATGCGTTAGGTTTTGTATCTCGCGACGGCCGACGTAACCTTTGACCTTTAGGCAATGTGGTATATGCATGCTCGACAAGACTGTTCAAATCTATCTTTATGAATGAACTAGTTACCAATTGGGCATTGTGAGTGTTGCTACACATAGAAGAATGAGTTGAAGCATGTTACCTTACCTGATGAAGGGTTAGTCACACTGTAAATGCCCCATCACACTGAGCTAGTTCTCGGTACGTTCTTGAAAATTTTGCCGAACGGGCTCAAACTGTGTGCGAACAGAGTGGACGTAGTGGCAACTTTTTACAATCTTTTTACGAATTTCATGGACGGGAAGGGTGCTCCAGAACATCGGTGCATTATTTGGCCAAGGGTTACACGTTCTAGCCCGTTTTACGATTTTTTTAGGACGGGGCAGGACGTTTTGAGAACTACTTCAGTGTAACAGGCCCTTAACAGCACGTTGAACTTCTCAAGTGATGAAGCTATGGCGGCCATTTTTGTTTCGACATAGTATCAGTCCAGCCTCGGTGTTATCACTGGCTATGTAGGCCTACATGTACATGTAGTAGGGTGGATAGGGCACCAGTCTTATCAAGGTGGGGAGGGAGAAAGAGTCACCTAATGCATACAGTCGGGCTTTATGCACACTCGTCTCTTCACAACATCAGAAATATAAGCGAAGCCATGGAACACTAAGATGAGGATATGTTTAGTTACATGACTGTTGTCCTTCATGTGGTTGTAAATTTGCTTTGATGACGAATCCATACTGATGTATCATGGTGAAATTGTGTAATAGATTGCTCACCGCGTTATCTACTGATACACCTGCACAGTATCGGCCATTTTAGTCGATGTGCGTCAGTAAGATTTCAATAGCATCCGTCAAAAATCTTCAATAACTACGCGACTTGTTCCGAGTTGAAATCTTTGTAATCAGAATTCCTTTGATCTAAGCTACATGATCAACGATGGTACAATTTGAAAGTGTATTTCACATCATTATATACTTCACTTCAGGTGTTGATGATGTTGACGCTAAAAAAATGAAAAAAAATAAAGAAAAAACAAAACGGGAGCTGTCAACGTGGAGTGGCCATTAATATGTCGCCTCCCATTGCTGAAATTCCTGCAGCATAAAAGAACAATCTTGTTTGTAGCTGTTCGCTGAGACGGCACGACATAAGTGGGGATTTCTTTGGTGCCCGCCTCTTTGATGATGACATATTGCAAGATGCTGAGGCAAATTAGCAACAGAGGCAATGCATCGTTAGCTGTTACAGTATCAGGTTGTTTAAGAAATTGCCTTGAAAGTTTCCGGTTTCTATCAGAATGAGGCAGAAATTGACAGCGTGCAGGAATCTTTTATGGAACGTTATTTTGAGAGTTAGAACAATTATTTTCATGTCTTACGTAAAGATCTGATCTAATGAGTTGATATAATGGCATTCGCTGCTCTCCAAAGTTTGAGTCGTTATTATATGTTTGTATAAGGAAAAGACGATTTTGTATTACATTGGCATCATCGAAAATAATTGGTCATTTCCTTCTTTCATATATATTTGACGATATGACGAAGAATAGAGTTGGAGAGGAAATCCCGGTGATCAAGCCCGCACTGACTAGCTATTAGATGATTGCATGACCAATTTTTTGTGTGGCTGTCTCCAGAAATGCAACTTGTGCATCCAATCAACAGATTCCTTTACAAATAGAAATCGTGCAATCATGTCCTGATTGCCTATAGGATTTCCAGGCTAATTTTGGTGATTGTACCCATTTGTGCAAAACTGATTGACTGTTTTTTCCCCCGATAATGGTCTCATTAGAATTCAGAATTCTGCATCTATTTGGCAAACTCAGCTTGAGAATTTTATTCTCTTAATGGTACTGTTGTAGTTCCAGCTTTCACTTGAAGTTTAGAACCCATATCACGCTAATGGTTGAGATGGCTCCCAAGTACTATAAATGAATCGAAAATGCTTTTGTACAAATACATGCCTGGAATTTTCAATCAAGTGGTAGTTGTATTGGCGTGTTAGTATTCTTTGTGTTAGGATGGAAGTTTTACCATCGGATATTACACCATCGGATATCATAAATATGGCTAATCTGTTCTGGATAGATTGCTGTTAAAGCCATGCGTACTCTACATGTACAGTTATGGCCATAAATTTATCTACACCTGATATCTTGAATATTTCAAATACTACTGGGCCAATTTTAACACGGTTTATTCCACATGAAAGTTCATCTTGTTGGTCATATTTCTGCATCAAAATTTTGGAAATTTGGAAATGTCGTAATTAGCTCATCAGAAAAAAATCTTAAAGCCCCACTGTATTGAATTTTACGATATTTTCAAAATGTTAGGAGAGAGCACAAAGAGGTCTCATAGCCTTGTGAAGGTCCCCAAAATGATTGTCTGATACGTACTTCAGAGAATCAAGGCCTAGTTTTCAGCACACATTAGAAAAAACGACAGGGAGAGCTCTAATGTATTCAGATGGAGCGCAGTACATTTTTACACTACGCTGACGTCGTGCACTGACGTCAAGAATCGCGGCGATGATTTGCGTTTTTCAAATTCAATACAGTGGGGCTTTAAAAACAAACCGTGTTAAAATTGGCCCAGTAGCATTTGATACATTCAAGTTATCAGGTGTAGATAAATTTACATTGTATGTCCATGACTGTACATGTAGTTCTGATACTGTGTAGACATCGTCTTGTCTGCTTCTTCCGCGTGCTGCTGCAGATGTCTCTGCCCCTTTCGGAATGCAAAGTCATCTCCTTTAGACAATTATTGTCTAAAGGAGATGACTTCTGTCTGCAGCTACCAGTTTGTACATCTCGGATCAATTAAACCATTGATTACGGAAGAAAAAAGTCGAATCCACTCATCAGTGATGCCGCAGTTTAAAGAGCACTTATCTTCTTTTCGCAGATGATAGCGGGCAAAAAGTCAATGATCGGAGAAAAAGATACGATAAAAGCAGCATGCCATCTGAGTTACTTTAATCTCCTAATTAAGAGTTGTAGCATGAAAATTTGATTACGAATTGCGTGCTATTTCTGTAGGAAAGGCTAATGAATTTGCTGGAAGCTGCTACACTTTGATTTTCTCATGGTGACCAAAGGCATGTTGTATACGATGGTTGATCAATCAGATGATTCGATGCTGAGCTGTGAACCTTACTTTTCATGACTTTTGTTTCATCTCTTCAACCAGTGTAGCCAGTAGACGTACTCACTGTTGGACAAATGTGGCTTTGATTTTCGACTTACTTCTCTGTCGGGCAAATAAACTTGATGCTTAGACACACAAGCCGCTATCATCTGCTTGCAGTGATGTTGCCATAAATCAATGTGTATGGCGGGGAGCTATTCCCGTGGCCTGACCAGCCAATCGATTTCTTGTGCAGAGCACAGCAAGCGGTCCTCACGCTGTAGTATTAACTATGCTGGGGTTGTAAAATCACTATTCCACCAAGCTGTGGAACGAAGAGTTTTGCACTACAAGTACATGTACCATCCTTCACTGAAATTTAGTATGTTCTGAATGATTGCTAAAATGATTTAAAAAGATGGAAACAGCAACTTGGAACCCCATTTTAACCACCAACGAAGAATCGCATCTCACACCTTTATAACCCTGAGCAATGACCATGAAATTATAATGAATTTGTTATTCAGGATGACCATGGAAAAGGTGTACATTCACATTTATTAAGTACGGTACATGAACCTTTTCATGTTGGCTGTTAATGGATTTTCTTCTCATTAACCATGATACTTTTGTTTGTGATGTGTACGAATTACTAGTTAATTAACCCTCGACTTCCATTTTCATATGACCTTTGCTTTAATTCTGATAAGCTATTCCATAAAAGGTAAAAAATAGATTGCAAGTTAAAAGACTGCGTCTTTCAATGTGTCTCACACGTTGCTTGCCTTAAGAACCGGATGATTGGGAGGATATTCTTTTGGTATTATGCTCTCCAATGTGATGGCGAGCTCATGAGGATTTCTCTTGGTTTTTACTTATTGATTCATCAGCCTCCAAACGCCATACGGATGGTATTAAAGCCTTGGGGAGCCGATATTTGCAGTATGAAATATTCATGTACAGGAAGATGTGGCTGCACAAGGGGCCATCAGTGCCATTTGTAACCACAACAGCACTTACCTTCATTTTGTATGCAATAGATTATGCTTATCTAATTTCAAGGTGTGCTGTAAGTGAGAATACCTCACATTTTTGGTCTATACAGCACCTCTGGCCAATCTTTAAATTTTCGATTTTCAAACACATGGTGATACAGAACATGACAAATATACAGAAGAAATAATAACGGGTTCCAGTGGTGTAGGCTGGGGGGGGGGGGGCACTGGGTGCACATGCACCTCCCCACAGCAGTAAGAGAGTTCCGCTCTGGGCAAGCAGAAAAAAATCTACCTTGCCATCGTGTAAATATTGGTAAGAATAGCACTGAAATCACATCTCAGAGCATCTAGATTCCAAAATTTAATTGTTACTCTTCAGCATACTGTGAAATTTCATGCTTACGCTGGCTGCAGGAGGAGTTCCGCTTTCACAAAATTGTGCACCTCCCCAGGTTTAGACCAGCCTACGCCCTTGGTTTCTAAGGTGAAAGACATAGCTTCCTGCTACCGGACACGGACCCTCGCATCAATCGCCAGCACTCAGGGGCAGCACGCCTTAAGCCACCAGGCCAACTCCCCATCTTCAAAAAAAGATGTTCAATGACCTACATTAAACGAAGCGTCCCTCAGCACCCTGCGAGTAGAAATACACATATAAAGAGACCTTCTTTTTTCAAGGTTCATGAATCCTATAACATTTTCTATATCAACAATGTTTCTATTGTTCCAGAGTTGAGGGGGTCCTCATCCTCTGAGGAAGATGACGAGGAAGCAAAAGTACTACCCACAAAAGAAAAGCCCCAGATAAAAGATGTGTTGGGAAAGATAAAGGAACAAGATACAGCTCCCAAGGAAGAGAAACTCCTGACAACAACTCAACCCACAAAGGAGCCACAGACAGAACGAATTAATCATTGTACGAAGAAGGAATTTATGGAGATGAAGAAGAACTTGTTATCTTTCCATTGTCACAGGATCGGCGAGGAAGATTGCCCAACCTCCGATAATGGTGACTTTAAAAGTAAGCAGAAGATTGTGTCATGTAGGTAGAATAAATATGAGGCTAACAAGGCGAGGTGATGAGTAAAATTCAAAGAGGGTATTAAGTTACTCTGGGTGAGAATACATGTAGCAGAATCTGTCTTTTTTGATGAGCCTTTGCAGTTGATACAGAAGGATCTTGCCCAAAACTGATTCCCATCCTTGGCATCTAATTTTTCTTTTCCTCTGCAGACAAACCCTTCCTTGGCAATGTCATGTTTACGTACTACGATGGTGACTTGGATGGCCTCCTCAGCGAACCGGAACTTGATGCGGTGGAGAAGAAGGATCATTTGGATCGGCTGTCAACGGACTGCCATCTCCGAGATCTGATGGTTTTTGATGATGGTGACAAGTCGAGGCAGATCTCGCAGGACGAATTCCTCAAGGCATTCAGTAAGTAACAGATATATTGATGCAGTACAAGCTTGTATATGTACAATGAAATATCCCATAAAATGTAGCTACTTTGTTGTCCCAAGAAGTTCATTTCAATAAAGGTTAAAATAATGGGCTTGTGGTAATCGACTCGACGCGACGCGACCACTCGATGACTCGATGGTTGCTAAGGAAGCTTCAAAACGCACAAATAGGTCTACGCTGGTATTAAAGCCTTGGGGAGCCGATATTTGCAGTATGAAATATTCATGTACAGGAAGATGTGGCTGCACAAGGGGCCGTCAGTGCCATTTGTAACCACAACACCACTTACCTTCATTTTGTATGCAATAGATTATGCTTATCTTATTTCAAGGTGTGCTGTAAGTGAGGATACCTGTCATTTTTGGTCTTTACAATACCTCTGGCCAACCTTCTTCAAATTTTCGATTTTCAAACACATGGTGATACAGAACATGACAAATATACAGAAGAAATAATAACGGGTTCCAGTGGTGTAGGCTGGAGGGGGGGGGGCACTGGGTGCACATGCACCTCCCCACAGCAGTAAGAGAGTTCCGCTCTGGGCAAGCAGAAAAAAATCTACCTTGCCATCGTGTAAATATTGGTAAGAATAGCACTGAAATCACATCTCAGAGCATCTAGATTCCAAAATTTAATTGTTACTCTTCAGCATACTGTGAAATTTCATGCTTACGCTAGCTGCAGGAGGAGTTCAGCTTTCACAAAATTGTGCACCTCCCCAGGTTTAGACCAGCCTACGCCCTTGGTTTCTAAGGTGAAAGACATAGCTTCCTACCGGACACGGACCCTCGCATCAATCGCCAGCACTCAGGGGCAGCACGCCTTAACCACCTGGCCAACTCCCCATATTAAAAAAAAAGATGACCTACATACATTAAACGAAGCGTCCCTCAGCACCCTGCGAGTAGAAATACACATATACAGAGACCTTCCTTTTTCAAGGTTCATGAATCCTATAACATTTTCTATATCAACAATGTTTCTATTGTTCCAGAGTTGAGGGGGTCCTCATCCTCTGAGGAAGATGACGAGGAAGCAAAAGTACTACCCACAAAAGAAAAGCCCCAGATAAAAGATGTGTTGGGAAAGATAAAGGAACAAGATACAGCTCCCAAGGAAGAGAAACTCCTGACAACAACTCAACCCACAAAGGAGCCACAGACAGAACGAATTAATCATTGTACGAAGAAGGAATTTATGGAGATGAAGAAGAACTTGTTATCTTTCCATTGTCACAGGATCGGCGAGGAAGATTGCCCAACCTCCGATAATGGTGACTTTAAAAGTAAGCAGAAGATTGTGTCATGTAGGTAGAATAAATATGAGGCTAACAAGGCGAGGTGATGAGTAAAATTCAAAGAGGGTATTAAGTTACTCTGGGTGAGAATACATGTAGCAGAATCTGTCTTTTTTGATGAGCCTTTGCAGTTGATACAGAAGGATCTTGCCCAAAACTGATTCCCATCCTTGGCATCTAATTTTTCTTTTCCTCTGCAGACAAACCCTTCCTTGGCAATGTCATGTTTACGTACTACGACGGTGATTTGGATGGCCTCCTCAGCGAACCGGAACTTGATGCAGTGGAGAAGAAGGATCACTTGGATCGGCTGTCAACGGACTGCCATCTCCGAGATCTGATGGTTTTTGATGATGGTGACAAGTCGAGACAGATCTCGCAGGACGAATTCCTGAAGGCATTCAGTAAGTAACAGATATATTGATGCAGTACAAGCTTGTGTATGTACAATGAAATATCCCATGAAATAAATGTTGCTGCTTTGTTGTCCCAAGAAGTTCATTTCAATCAAGGTTTAAAATAATGCTGTGCAGAGAGGTTCTGTCTTTGGGTCACCTGTATACTCTAAACTCCCACTTACCTGTCCCATTGCTGAACTCGGAAAAAATGACTAAATCCTGAGTTGAAGATAATGCGATGGGGGTATGGTCAGAAACAGTAATGTCCTGTCCACTTACTTCTCCCACTCCCGAGCCTGGCAAAGAATGACAGCGTGCGATATCTTCAACTTAGGATTTGGTCATTTTTTCCGAGTTCAGGAATGGGACAGGTAAGTGGGTGTTTAGAGTATAGTCAGGAGCAAAGGAACTGAAGTCCTACCTTTGCTGGCCTCGTCACATCATTGCATGAAAGTCACGGGAAAGGATCATGTCCCGTCCATGGAACGAAATTTGTAATTGATTTGTCAAAACCCAGATATCTTATCAAGTAATTTAGCCTTCAACCATAAGAATCCCGACCAGATCCTATCTTTAAGTGGTACATAGAATAGACAATGTCCAATTACCATATTCACGACCATCCGACCCGACCAATCTCGAGTGCTTGATACGTTCTGAGCATGCTCGGTACATGGTCATGAAAGATGTATAAACGGGTATCCAAGGGCTACCGACTGGGTTTGACAGATCGGTGATGCCTGTCCTGGCAGTGGAGATAATTAGGCGTGCGCTTGGTGAACACAATCCATTGAACTTCTGCTGGTGCTGGGAGTGACAGGCAACTGGTGGCTCTTTGGATCATGTGGATGAGTAATCAAAGAAAATCCTGTGTCCATACACTGAAAACTGCATTGACATACACATGTAGGCTATAGATGTAGAAAGAAGCATTGGAGTATTGAAGGTGCCATTTTTTTGTGCAATGGGGATCCTAGCTACGATGGAGGGCAGCACACCAAAACTCGGTCCTGTACAATGGACGCCTTTTGTGTGGGAAATTGATCAGGACCGGGATGTCAGTTTCATTCAATAGTTTTAAGCACTAGTGACACCTATTGAGGCAGTGGGTTAGGTCCATAGGAGCAGTCAGCCGCTTATTGCCAAAAGATGGCAGCAAAGTTCTAGCGGACAAAACAAACGAGAATTCTCTTGATTGGTGTTCAATCAGGCATGAATGGGTCCTCTGTGGGCATTGAATTGGGTCATAGTGACACCTATTGGTCAAATGACTGACAGCTCTTGTTGTGGCTGTTATAGACCATGCTGAGCCAAGGAATGGAGGCAATTCACCCTGCTGCACGACAGCTCTCTTGAACCCTTCTACTGAGATACCAGCTGAAGAAACCAACGAGGAACCCGCACGACAAGCTCTGCCAATAGGGGGCCCTTCAAGCAGATGACCCATGGTTGCAATAAGAAATCCTTTTACCAAGTCAATAATTATTGAATATTTCATCCCTGAATTACTCTGCACGGGAAAATAGCACCAAAAATGTAATTTTATTGGCCCTTAATTCTATTTTGATGAGTTTTATGAAGAAAATCAACAAAGTTTATTAAGACCGCCACCACCTCAGAAGGTGGCGGTCTTCATTGGTTTCACTGGATTTCTCTCTCTCTCTCTCTCTCTCTCTCTCCGTCCAATCTGTGGTTTCGGCAGGATAACTCAAAAAATACGCCACGTATCGCGATGAAACTTTCAGGAGTTGTGGATATGCATGTTACACGGAAACCTATTGATTTTGGGGGTCATCCGCCAACAATGAACTGTTTAATTAGATGAAGTCTGTTGTCCTAACGCATTTTACCTTTGCCCATGACGTCAACAACCCATGACGTCGGGCC
>NMRB01000182.1:373424-409495 GCA_002633025.1 Notospermus geniculatus | reverse complement strand
GGGTGGATGAACATCAACGTCATCATGCATGCATGGTCATGATGTGTGCAGGCCTAGGCCCATCAAGCCTGCAACAGTGGACTGCGACATCCAACACGAAATCCTCGCACTGACTGAAAGAATCATGACGCGGCGCGGCATGGGTCACACAACGTCAACAATTCAGCGTAAGTGGGGTCATGAAGTGCGTTGAGACTCCTAAGGGGGAACCCAGGCCTAGATACACACAAAAATATTCGCGAAGTGGGAAGTTTCTCAAGAGGGCAGCCATATTTAAGTCAACTCCAGCTGACTTAAGCCTCCTAGCTACCCGTCTTAACTTTAAGACACTTTTCTGACTTAAGTTTTTTTGAGAACTGCAGACTTAGGCCTAAGCCAGGTAAATTGAGGCTTAAGTCAACAAAACTGACTTAAGATTCTTTGTGAAACCGGGCCCAGGCCTACCCGTAATTTCGCGAAAAATGACAGGCACATTTGTCTGAAATCAATAACATTTAAATGATCATGACCCGACAAGTTTACCAATTGTGAAATTTAGTAGGCCTAACTTTGAAAACAATAACCCCCTGCTCTTGGCTGCCGCGAAACACACAATCGCACTGTAAAGACATGTACATCTACATCATAAATGTAGGCCTACACTGTAAATGACGCATGTTCAGTCCCAATATCATCAGTTTCTACATCGCCCTAACATATTTACAAAATTCATCAGTGAATTTTCAAAGGCGGTCTTCAAATTGACTCACAAGTCAATTTCTAGTTTTTAATTGAAAATGCATTGCACATGGCTTTTTTGTACTGGTGCTGCCATCTGTATTTTTAGTCGCGCGGATTCCTCGTTGGCTGGTATAAGTAGAAAGTAGTATGGATTTGAATAAGGAGAGGGGTCCGTTCCAAATGGTCCCGTATCACCCATACGACGCAGTTCAGAATCAGTTGGTAATGAGGTACAGGTGTCTCATCCTGAAGACCAAATCCGAGAACGGTGAACACATTATATCCATCCATGTGTACATTGTATACTTTTACTTTTTTGATGTCTTCCATACAACAATGCCATGCTCTAGCTCGTTATAGAACATTGATTCTCACGTCTCGTTTTACCAATTTGACAAGATGCTCCTCTATAATCAAGCGGCACTTTGAACTTGGCCAACGTGCGACACTGTTCAATAGATTCTTAACAATACACAGTGACGTTCTGACTTCTCAAACAGATTATCGAGAAATTCAGCCAAGGAAAGCCATTTTATGCACGCTTCAAAGAAAATGAATCAGACTTGAAATTAGAAAAGCAAGATAATGAATTGTTAACCCAGTCATGTCGTCAGGCAAATGGACATCGTTTTTCGATAAATGCTGTTAACGTAATTAAAGGAGAAGGTCATCACATACTTTAAAGTCAACAAAAGGATATTCTTGGAGAAATCAATATTGCTGTTCAATGCAGTAGCCAGGACATCGCGTGTGATGTACATGCACAGTATCAATGATTTGAATGGAGTTGGATTGCTAGCATCGCCCTTGGAGGAATTCCTCCAAGCATCGCCTGAAGCCCTGCCACTTTAAATGGCCAAGGTATTGCCCTTCTTTGTCGACAGCCGGCGCCACCGGCGGTGATTGCATCATTCTCCAATGGCCGGGGTTATAGACACGGATCCGTTTCTCCAATACGATTATGGCGCTTGGAGACACGGATGATCCGTGTCCCGAACGGCCGGGTTATAGACACGGATCCGTGCCTCCAAGTTGATGATCGCTCTTGGAGACACGGATCCGTGTCACCAAGATGAGAATCGTCCTTGGAGACACGGATCCACCCCCGACGGCGGAAAAGTGAACACTTGTGATAGTGTGGTGTAGTGCCGACGGTGATCTTGACGCACGTTCCTCCCCAAGAAGAGCTTTGGTCATGTGTCATGAACTGGTCACACTGATAAGGTGGAGTCGTTGCAGGTGGAGCAAAATTTTCAGATTCAAACATTCATAGAATCACTAAAACAACCTCTACACGGTTGATTTTGGTGTCATTTTGAAGATAAATTAGTCTAGTTTAATGTCCAAGAAACAAAAATTAAAAATATTCAGCAGTTTTTTAATGATAATTAAACATATGGAAAACGTCAGAGGTGGAGCAACCTGGCGGAGCTAGTGGCAGTGGCGGAGCAAGTGGCAGTGCAGGTTGAGTTCCCAGATTTTTGTTGTTTTCGAGCAATTTTGAGTATCAATTCGAGTTTTATCAGCAGGTATCCACACTTGAACTTGCTACAGAGCATGTAGACTGCAGTAGAAAGTGCTGGCCATGCCATACCATGATATGTTAACTGAATCGCGATGGCACCATTTTTGACGAACAGGACAGTGTTTTGGATTGAAAATCACCTTTCTCTTGGTATGGATGTTGTGTGAAGGATGATATAGTAATACGTTATTATTAAGAAACCAGCTCCCTTTCAGTGTCATTTATCCTTTCCGTAGAATTAACCCTTTGTTATGCAACAGTGAATTACTGATTCGTTCGTCCCAACAGTGACAATGATGACTGTTGATATGTGCATATACAGTACATAAAAGTACTGAGGACCAAGCACGTTGGAATAAATTGAAATAAGCACCACAGAGCCAACTACTAACTGTTGATGGCCATTTAACGGACAAGTAATTTTGGGACACCCTGTACAACCAAAGTTGATTGATTATGTCATAAAAATATGCTATACACATTTGCTTGAGTAGCTGAAGCAATTTCATGAGAAAAATGGTTCGATTAAGAAGTGGAATGCTCATTGCTATTACAAATTATCATTATCTTACATTTCACATATGGGATGATTACACGAGAAATATAAGCAAGGAAAAGTTTCTATCGAAATTCTAACTGGCGAAATGTGTGCTGTGATGCCTCCTGAACATTTTAAAACAGACACTGCTCATTTTTGTTGGAAAATGTCATTTTAATTTAGTTTTATGTTGACCTATGTACGTTTTGAGAAAACGTGTAAAATGTGTATGGTCCGTAATGGCTTTTCCATTACATTTGTTAGTTATAAATCATGATAGCTCTCTTATTTCTCAATATTTTAGACTGATTTCTTCACTAACATCAGCAGGGTGGTACAAGGTCTCCATGCTGTGAAAATCGAAAAATCAGTCATTTTGACCATGCAACGAAAATTTTGACCAGTTCATGACTCGTGACCCTTTGGACATTCGACCCGTTTCAGGCCAAGCAAGTTGCCGCGACGGTCGACACGCAAACATGCCTACCGGTACCTTATATGGGCTTCAAGGCCCTACTTTGTAGGCCTAAGTTGAAATGAGGGGATTCACGTTGTAGCACGATTTGAGCGGGTAATTTCTTACGCAAAGTCTCTCCGTTATAGGCCTCAAGGCCTAGGCCTACATGGTAGGCCCTAAATTTTTGTTTTGTAAGGCATGTAAGATCGGTAGATCTAGGCCTAAACTTCAAAATAAATCCATCCCCAAAACCTCCAATCCACCCCAAAACCTTCCCCTGGCGATCCTCGCCCTCTTTTATGCGGGTGCATATGGACAATGCCCTGGAGGCGAACTTTTTCCCTGACCCTAAAGTTCGGGAATTTTCTTCGGGCTCAGAGTAGGCCTATTTTCAGTAAAAAGAGAAAGAGAGAAGAACGGGTGAAAAAAAAGCGGGGGAAAAGCATCGTCCAAGCGGAGATTCGAACCAGGGACCTTTGGATTACTAGGCAAACGCTCTAGCCGACTGAGCTACCGTGGCAGCTGGCAGTCATGAGGTTTAGGGTCTTATTTTTTCCTATACATAGGCCTATAGGACTGCCTTCGGTATCAAAAGGGTTCAGTTGGCCGTGAGGGGCATGCCACGATAGACAAAGAAAGACAAAACAAACAAAATGTAAACAATCATTGAATTTCGTGGCCCGCGAAAATGCTTCTGATACATTAGCCCCTGGTGGCAGATTCTAGAACTAATCCTTATGATCCGTGTACGGAAGAGCGATTCCGGTCTTGCAGCCACGGATTTTCCGTGTCTATAACCACTTCGTTCTCCAATACCGTAGTTTTGCCTTTCGTCCAAGTGTTGGAGAATGTGTGACAACAATGCAATGCATACGTGGACCTAGGAACAAGAGTTACTCTAATGGGGCGAGATTGATAAGCGGCAGTTCAACAACATTGTCAATAGAGGTCTCCCTTAACGCGGGTATCTTTAGCACAGGATAGGGAAGGAATATGCCTACATTCCCCCTTTAACATAAGTTTGTGTACCGTTCATTCTTTCTTTCGTAATGTTAGTCTATTATATCTCAAAACATTCTGCATTCAGTACAGGTTAATTGGAATAATCTTTGCTTGTCACGAAATTTGCAGATGACAGTAAAGTTGCCTGTGCAATCCTAGAATCTACCCCTAGCCTCACGAAATTTCTCGGCATTCTCGAATTTTCCTACTAATCATCCTTTTGAAACACTAGTCCACAGACTACATTAATCCGTGTGATAACATCTTTTGTTTCAACATCAAAGCCTGAAAATCAATTGCCATTTGAGACAAGAAAAGTGTGACTTTGGTATTTGCGACGATGGCATTTAGGCAACTGTTGCGATGCAACAGGTCTTTTGTGCTGCAGTTTGCTTTGGCAACCGTTAGCTAAATCCAGGGAAACCATGAATCACTGGAGCGATGGACCTTGTTGCATCTGTGCCACTGAAGATGACTAATGCAACGAAAGCCGTGCCCAGTCATACGGAACATTTGTCAGGAGAGCTGCATCGTAAACTTGTGACCCTAATTAGCAACATCTACATTGCTTTGACATTAATTGATTGGATTTTTATGCGGATTGTTGATAGCTTTCCTTTGCAGGACATGTAGATCAGCTTCACACAGGCAATTTTGTGCGGAGAGTTAAAGGTCTTTCTGTGGACGAAGCAATGCAAAACGATATCTAAAAAGAATCCATCTCATGTCTCATGCCTCCTCACTTTCTTTTTGGACTGGCCAGTCAAATGTGTGCTAGTCATATCTGGACCATAACGGGCGCCACATCCCTTTGGGATGCAGCCAGTTGCCCTTGACCTTTGCACTCCAGTGAAGCTGGCAAGGATGACTAAGACTGTCGAGTATTTTGTGTCCGTGCCAGATTCATCATCCAGGGGAGTTGTCAATATATGCTGACGACGCGAAAAAACTAACCCTGGAAAATCAGAAGGTTTTTTAACTGGAAATGCTTTCCCAAAGATTGCCAGATTTGAAATCTGATGCTATTCATAGAAATCGATGGTCTATTCTCATCTTTTGCCTTTTTTTCTGATCACTGGCGTTAATTTTATCAAACACCGAGGAATTCAATTAATTAATTAAATTGACGATTGTTGACAATGACATTCACTGTCTGTCAAGTCCCGGTGGTTTAGTGGTTCGGATCTCCGACTAGCGCTCAGAGGGTCCAGGTGTAACATCTGTGAGTGTTTCTGTAGCTCAGTGTTCCCCAACAATAGACGCGACCTAGAATGGTTATTGTTGGGTTAGTCGCCGCTTAATCCGTCAGGAGGGAAACAATAAGAAAAACACAGAAATACGGGGAACACTGACCGACGTAACACCTGGTTCGAATCCCACTGGGCGTGAGACTTTGGGCAAGTCTCTTTGCCTCACTGGCCTCTCTCCACCCAGGTGTATAAATGGGTACCGGTCGGCAATGCTCGGATTGTAGCGCTGAAGGAGCAGCTCATCTGAGTTCTACTGAAAGGTTTCAGGACAGACTGGGGTTAAAGTGTAAAGTCGTATGAGAACCTCTACCGTAGTTGACATCAGACTATAAACTCAAACTTTAACTTTAAGTCTTCATGAGCTGTGGTCTGGTGTCAAGGGGAGGGACGACATTGGTTCCATTATTTTCTCATTCCTTCATCAAATGGACTTCTTGATAGGAAAGATGTAGCATCACTGTCATAATAAACGGCATCAGGTTTCAATATCTCATGAATGCCCTCAGGCTTCTTATGCAAGCCATGTTGCTTTCACCTTTTGATGAACCCGATTTCCTTCCTAGCAGTGTCAGTTGACTTCCAATATTTCTTAGCTCTGAGATTGTGCAGGCTCGAGTTACTAACGGAACTCCATTCTTATTATGTAAAATGAGCCCAAATATGGATGGCAAGGTGAAAAGTGGCTCTTTTTGAGTGGCTTCACCACGAGTCGCAGAATTGGAACGTGTGGCCCCTTCAGCAAAATATCGACCAGTAGCACTGAAAGGTAGACATTACTGGGGGTTTCGTTCATGAGATTGTCTTGCGGTGTAAGGATATTCTACTGGCAGGTCTTACATGTCTTATACTTACCTCTCTATGAACCCTTCAATGAACCCAATACAATCTGTATTCAGCTTCGCGCCATCAGTAAACCATTCTTCAAGTCTCAGTTGCCTTAATGGTGTTAGTAATACCATAAAGGAATCAACCATAAAGGTTCAACTGACAAATTTAGCATTTTATAAATGTGGACAATATGCCTTTAAAACCCAACAGATTTGCATTCTGACGTTTCCATGTGATAGGCAAGACCCTTCTGCACATTCACTGCAAATTTTGTTGAATTCCGACTAGTTGATCTTATGATACAAAAGGTCTGAATTAATGAGAACCCCACGAACGATGTGTGTTCAGGGTCATCGGTGTACATTTGAATAGGCTGACGTACATTTGTACATGGAACACTAATTGTGCTGAAAATAGCTCAGTTATCGTCAGAAATGGAATTCAAAGCATCATGTTGGCAGGTTCATGTACCTCTTCACCACAAAAAAAGTTGAAGCTCGTACCTATTACGTAAAGCCAAAATTCAGGCAGTGAGAGACATCTGGTGGCAACAAAGGAAGTGTCTCCCTCAGTAAGCTCATCGTTCGCAGTTAAACCTTTATGGTTGATTCCTTTATGGTAATACATGTAACTGTTTCCTTCCTCTATGGCAGGGATCAAAGTCCCCTTGGAATCAAAGTCCGGTCTTATTGTTCAGCGAGGGATTAGATGACATGGTTATAGAGACCATGGCCGGGGAGCGGTGTGGTCTAGTGGTTAGCGAGACGGACTCCCGGGTTCGATTCCCAGTCCTGACCAAGAAAAAAAACACGCTCGCTTGTGACCTTGAGGAAGTCACTTTGCCTCACGTGCTTCACCCCACCCAGTTGTAAAAGGGGTACCTGGCTGGTAGTGATGATCTACACGTATGTGAATGTTAGTCCAAGAGCGCTGAAATCGGCTGCCGGGACTGTCCCCGGGGAGTGGAGATATGATATTGGAATGAACAGGCCTATAGCTGGGGGTAATAATTGTGAAGTGCATTGACACTTAAATGTAAAAGGCACTATAGGCCCACACATTATTATTATTATGGCCATCCGAATACATGTATAACCTTACAATAGCGGTCGATTGTTTGGCGGACTTGCATTCCTACGACGTTGATTCCTGTCACGCCGGCACTCTTTTGCCAATATCATCTGATGAAGAACATTAACCTGCCTTTTGATGACATGCTTGCCGCAATTAACCATTGGCAACCACCTGTTCTCAAATTAGAACCTTGATTTCCATGGAGATATGACAATGATAAACACAGGCAGAGGTTGTACTTTAAGATCTTTGTTGCTTGATATTAGTGAGGTTTCGCAAATCTGACGAAACACGAAGTACGGCGAAATACGAAATTGGACTTCATTTCCATGACGTACATGTAATGTATTTCAGGAGATGGTTGGTACCACAAATTTTCCCTGCTGCAAGAGCGTCTTTTAGCATATGACGTTAGACCGATAGAGTAACGGTCTACATTAAACTTTGAAATTTATCTTTCGTTTCCACTTCGTACATGTAGATACGAAGTGGAAACTTGAAAATTCAAGATGCACCACAACTCTCTCGGTCTCACATGATATGCTAAAAGACACAATGGCGGCAGGGACATTTGTGGTAGCAACCATCTCGTGAAATACATTACGTCATGGAAATGAAGTCCAATTTCGTATTTCGTACTTTGTGTTTCTTCAGATTTGCGAAACCTCACTATTAGCTTTTAAGAGAAGAGACTCAGTCATTACGAAGTCATTTTTGCTGTGCTAAGTTGACTTCTTTACTAAGTGATGGACTGGATTCTTTCATCTTGTGCTCTTTCATATTATCTCCCGCTGCTTCATCTCATGATTTCGATAAGTTCATTCCATCCTCACTGGTGGACTTTGACAAAAGTACCAAGACAAAAACTTGAACAATACTAAGTACGAAATCCACTTTGAAATTTTTAGCTCTACAAAATCCTATCGATGTCATTTTGCCTGAAAGCTTTCAAATAATCCTCCTTTGATTTTCAAGTTACAATCAAGTATGAGCCAGGCATCCATAGAAGTATTTTAGTTTCATGGCAGTTATTAAATCGCCGAAAGCGATCATAGCTATCTTACAAAAGTCCTTCTTTATTACTTCGTCTTAATGTTTGGTTTTCGCTATCAGGGTATAATCATCCCTCAGGGAGTATTTCCTTACGAAGCTCTACGATTACACGAATCTGATGACTCGATTTACGTAGCGATGACAGTAATTTTTTCACCATTGATGCTTTCAAATGCATAGTATGTTGGATCGAACAGTAAAAATTTCGCATTTGGTGACCTATAGGAATTTGTGTGGGTTCATCATGTGGATCATATGAACAAGTTGACTTGACTGGCGATGGCATATCTGTTTTGGGGGTAGCAGTTATTGTTTGGATATTTTTGAAACTTTTCTAGCTCTTACTGGAAGAAAAGAAATTTTTGTCTGCTCTTTGATATGCTTCTTTGAGGAGTTTGTTGACAATTCAAGATTTTGCATCTCGGAATGCTTTGCACAATAGTGAGGTTTCGCAAATCTGACGAAACACGAAGTACGAAATACGAAATTCAACTTCATTTCCAGGACCTAATATATTTCTGGAGATGGTTGCTACCACAAATGTCCCTGCTGCCAGTGCGTCTTTTAGCATGTCGTGTAAGACTAAGAGAATTTTGGTGCATCTTGAATTTTTAAATTTCCACTTCGTAGCTACGAAGTGGAAACGAAAGATAAATTTCAAAGTTTGATATAAAAGATAAGATGAGATAAGATAAGATAAACTTTATTTTCATCGGTATGGCAATATACAGAGAAAACATGAGCTCTGAAGCTCTTGCACCGATATCAAACAAAGGTAAAAGTTAACAAAATGAAAGGCAGATATGTAATATACAAAGAATAAAGCACAAATGATTGACAAGAACAGATTGGTAAAAATTTAAGGACGAAATATTGAATAAAATTAGGAGAACGGAGACTAATAAGAAAGTAAAAGGAAGTAAAGACACCACATGTTGACTAGGCCCTACACATTGCACATTTACATGACTTGCTGTCCAGGTACTTATCATTTGTTTAAAACATCTAGAATTTTCAGCTGTCTGAATACACTTGGGTAAGTCATTCCAGAGGCTATCATTCCCGTAATATTTAAAACTTTTCTTTCCATAAGTAGAACTTTTAAAATTTGGTAGAATAAAATTTTTCTTGCGGAAAAACCGTGACCTCTATCGGTCTAACGTCATACGCTAAAAGACCGTCTTGCAGCAGGCGATATTTTTGGTACCGGTACCAACCATCTCCTGAAATACATTACGTCATGGAAATGAAGTCCAATGTCGTATTTCGTAGCCTACAATGTACTTCGTGTTTCGCCAGATTTGCGAAACCTCACTAATAGCCTATACAGCCAGACCAAGGAACCTGAACCCAAAGCATGCAACATGAATTTTTGTGCGGAAACTACTAACTGGTAGATTGCAGCCTTACTTCGACACCACCATCAGTGTATGGTGGGGGTTAAAGTGATCATCTGGTTTGTTCTCTTCTCGTGTGTGTGCATGACACTCTACGTCAATACCCCAGCCTGTCATTACCTTCCAATAAATGCCTTTATTATTGAACTTGGGAGTTATCAGCTGGCAACAATGGTTAAGGTGGTGAAAGGCGGCAGTCTTCATCTCCTAATAAATCATGTTCATCTTTATAAAATCTGACTAAGGATCCCTCAGGAATTGGCTCCCTCGGTAGATTGCACGCTATGTGTGATTTGTCATCATCATAACCTCCTTTTGGGTGGTATGAGTGATCACCGTTCTGTTGTAATATGTATACTAAGTGTAAACAGTATTATAATGCAAAGTGAAACTCATGAGTTACTTAAAAATATGCGATTAAAGTAATGCTGTGGTAGAAAGATATGGTGAAAGATATTTGCACTCCTGAAATCCAAGGTACTCCTGAAATAATATTTAAAAAAAAGATATGGTGATTGGAATCTTGGTAAGGTAACATCCCCAGAAAAACAGAGTCTGGTCCTACCAGTTGCATTGAGGGAGTTAACCATTACATAAAATAAGAAAGTGGAACAGAGCCACGTCAGACACTCATACATTTACAGTAGTGTGCAAAAATATTAGAACACTTGGCAAATCTTAATAAACTGGTGTTTTATTTGGTCCCAGAGCCTGGATTTCATTTCATCCTGCCACTGCAAAAGGTAAAGGCAAAGGTACTGAGATTCTTTCACCTATGAATTTATCAGTCCAGTCCTTTTTTTAAACATTTTACTCTAATATTTAGTACCGGTATGCTCCCCCCCCTTGGCAGCAGTCACAGCAGCACAACTTTCTGGCATTGTGCCTATATGTATTTTCTAAGAGTTTCAACCCCAGTGTTATTCCACGCTCTCAGAAGCTCATTCCTGAGTCTATAGAGTTTCCTTAGAGTTATTCAACATTTCCAAAATGCAGTATGTTCCCAAGAAATTGACAAATGTATCATGCAGGTGTCTCTGGAACATTCATTATGCAATATCAGTATGGATGAAGGTTTCATTATGAAAGAAACGATGGTTTCATGGCTACATTGGGGGTCATTTCATTGAAATAATACTTCGTTTTCCAGTTCATGGCAATTGTTCTAATATTTTTGTACGCTACTCTACTGGAGGTAACTTGTGGTTCCCCCTTCCTCGATTGTACTTTGCTGGATTTTTCCTGTGCTCTATTGATTAGACCTGATGAGAAATTGACGAAGGGAATGGAATAACAATAGGAGCTGTCAGCGAGTTGACCACTAGGTGTCACTAGGGCCCAATTCAATGCATCTAGCGGACCCAGTCATTATCGATCGAGCAGCGATCATAATAGATTTCCTGTACATTTGGTCCGCTAAGACTGTGCTGCCATCTGTTAGCAATATGCGCGGCTGACTGCTCCTATTCGATGGGAGTTATGTTGGCTAGCTTATAGTTTGGCTAGGCACACCTCGCTGCAATCTATATTTTGCTTGTAATGTAGTCAGTATTCCATGGATGTGTTTGTATTGGATCATGAAAAATAATTACAGTATGCTGTCCAGGGAATATTGGTCCTTGTAAACCCTTCAAGCTGTGGTATTCTGAGATATTCAATTAAGTTAGTAGGAACTGAGGTATTGCAGTATCAGCAACTCTGATGTACCAATAATGTGGCTGGTTTACTCATCAGGTCGGCAACACTTCTGTATGTTAATTTCAGTGTGAATTCATTTTGGCCTGGGGTAAGAGGATCTTAGAAGTTGGAAAATTGGAATCCCTTCCTTGAAGCGTTTGGAGGCATCCTCCTCAATGCTGTGCTCATCTTGACTACTTAGGTTTGTGACATCGCTCCGCCCTCCAACTACGCTCACACAAACCCTTGACAAACTTCGCTGTGGTGAGGTGTTTCCAATCGGACATTCCTGTTTGTGGACTGACTCCCGCTGTTAGTTTTATAATAATTGTTTATCATCGTAGATCTTAACATTTGCAATAAATCTGGACGTTTCTAAACACCACGTCAGTATATTTCTGTACACCTACCTTCTCTGTTTTAGAAAAAAATTCGCTATTTTTGTTCAACAGCATAGTTCGTGCGAGTTGTGGGTAAATCGCGATTGATAGAATGGCTGGACATCCTCGTCCCCAATACTTTCCAACCACAACATATACAGCGGTTGGTTTAATGGCTTGTTGCCAACCTGGAGCGAGGTTGGTTAAGAAGTGTCCTGATTGGTGCACGGCAACTCGAGGTGCGAGATGAACACAAACCCCGGCGAAGTTCTCCATGGGTTTGTGGCTATGGTAGGCCATGATGTGCTGTGCTGGACTGAGAGACAGTATAGCTGAGCAGGCCAATCGATGATATCTCTGAAATTGAATTCCACGATTGGTATTTCCACCTCTTGGCCTTTTCCAGGCATCTTCATGGATTCACCTTTTGCCCAATATATNGACACAAAAGTGATGAGTTTCACCGAACTATATCTTCTAGTGGATGAGTCAAAGTAGTCCGAAAGTAGATCCAGGTGGTTCGGTCGCCGCATCACTATCCCACCTATAGGTGGGGGCGCAATAAGATATTCAAGATGGCGGCGGTGATTTTTCCTCCGGGACTAAATCCCAAACCCAAGTCTCGCAATATCTCGCGGGATTTGGTCCCGGGGTTCCGGTTGGTGCGGCGGATGCGACCAGGTTCACTCAGTCAAGACAAAATTACAAATTACAAATTACAAATTAGTATGTGCAAGGCTGAAATGCTGGGAAATGGCGTCTTCGGTGCGCAGATTTTACAAAATTTCCTACCGCGAGGGGGACACCCCCTTGCGCTCCCCCTTCTGGCTCCATTCTCGACGACCCTCGATCCCGTCGACCCCCCTCTGCTCTAAATCCTGGACACGCCCCTGCTTCCTTGAAGCGTTTGGAGGCATCCTCCTCAATGCTGTGCTCATCTTGACTACCAAGGTTTGCGACATCGCTCCTCCGTCCGACTACGCTCACACAAACCCTTGACGAACTTCGCTGTGCTAAGCTGTTTAGTTTTATAATAATTGTTTTTCATCGCAGATCGTTAACATTAGCAATAAATCTGGACGTTTCTAAATACCACGTCAGTATTTCTGTACACCTACCTTCTCTGTTTTAGAAAAATATTCACAGGCCTAGTTCGCGAGTTGTGGGTAAATCGCTGTTGATAGAATGGCTGCACATCCTCGTCCCTAATACTTTCCAACCACAAAATACTAGTTTACAGCGGTTGGTTCAATGACTTGTTGCCAACCTGGAGCGAGGTTGGTTAACAAGTGTCCTGGGCCCATGTTCCCGAAGCGGTCGTAAGGTTAACGATACGCTATGCATTTTTCCAGTTTTAACGACATCGTTGACCTAACGACGGCTTCGGGAACATGGGCCCTGATTGGTGCACGGCAATTCGAGGTGCGAGAGACACACAAACCCCGGCGAAGTTCATGGGTTTGTGCGTACGAAGTATGAGGTAGTACAGACACATGGTAGGTCATGATGTGCTGTGCTAGACTGAGATACAGTATTATATAGCTGACCAAAGCAGGCCAATCGATGATATCTCTGAAATTGAATTCCACGATTGGTATTTCCACCTCTTGACCGTCTCCAGGCATCTTCATGGATTCACCTTTTGCCCAATATATTGAATTAAGGCTGAGGTAATCTACTAATGCTGGTAGTTAGAGAAACTCTAATCCATCAGTTCTACTTGACCCTCATCTTGAATGGCTATGCAAATACAACCCGTGTCTGTAACTGATTCCATTTGTTGATCTTTCATCCTGCGGTGACATTTTGCCCCGTGATTGGTTCAGTGTGATTTAGTCAACCGATGTATATTCGCACAAAGCTCGGACCTTTCCAGATCAATGGTAAATGTTGCTTGTGTATTGATCATGCGTGTGTCGCTCGCTTTTCTTAATCACGCGGCAATCAATTCGCTTATCAACTATTTCCTTTGGACAGAATCGTTGTATGACGTGATACCCATGATGCATTGCTAAACAGGATGCTATTGTTGCTAGTGGAAATTGATCCATGGAGACCACGGTTAGCTGATAATTATAAACATTAACGCTATTCTCGGTAAAGAATATTCAGAATATTCTAAAGATTTGAGCTACAGGTCTCTCACTGGCTTCCTGTCCTCCCTTCCGCTGAAGACCTGCGGGGATGAAAAAAACCCACTTTTTGGATAACCCTTGTCAATCAAAGAAATGTGTCGTCATGTCACTCGAGCCGAATATAGAATCGGTTAATGTCGTCTTGGGTATAACAGAAATATACCTAAGGTTCAATTGGATTGTCGTCGCACAAAACTACCCTGGGTATAGTTCGATTGACAAAAGTATACCGAGGATTGGATACAGCACCTGAAGACGAGATTGTTCTCGCAAATGTCACATGACCACAAGCATGAGAAGTCGAAAAACATGTTTTTAATTCACGCATTTGTCACGAACATGCCGCCCAGGTATACGACAGTAGTACCAATCGCGCGTGGTCCTGTTGATTACGCGAGATCCCGTTCCTAACTCGTACCTAGGCCATAGATTGTAAAGTTCCAGCTGAAGAAGACCCCGGTTGGGGTCGAAAATTCGCAAATATTCTGGAAATTGACTTTACTGTATATACTTTGTCATATTGTGTGTCGATTTTTGCGCTCGCCTTCTCTTTGGACATGTATACCCAGGGTATAGTTTAGTGGGACGACATTGAACCTGGGTATATTTTTGTTACCCAGGACGACATTAACCGATTCGGCGTCACTCGAAGGGCTTGGGTTTCTATTGCGATCATCAGATTGGTGACTTATATAGAAGCATTGAGAAGCAATTTATTTTCCTTTGGGAGTGTCAGTCAATTTGATACGGCCGCCAAACCGCAAAAGTAATTGGCCCCATGGTCCCTCAGCTGGTTGTGGTTCGTATAGCTTTCTGTCTCATTCCGGGCGCCGCAGAGAAACCATGTGCATAATAGCGCTCTGCCCACATACATGTATTCAGTAACAATCTGATATGTGCAATGTGATGGTAGTAGGTAAAATGCCTGGTGAGGAGTGTTCATGAATGAATAATATTCCATGCGTGTGGCCTGGATATAAAATGTGTCTACCGTTAAAGTATGAAAAACATCGAGGAGTCACTCATTATTCATGCAGGGTTGACATTATAATTTGGTTTCACCACATTCTGCTATCTCAACAGTCCCAGTACGCTCTGCTACCATATCATCTCTGGGAGATATGGTAGCAGAGCGTAGTTCATGAACAGCGCATGCGTCGGGTAGGTTTTGTTGACGTCGGCAGAATCTCCTTCACGCTTCCAACACAAATGCTATAGTGATGCTGTTCTATGTTAGATGCTGCCAAGTTTCAATTAGGTGATGCAAATGGAAAGAAATTTCTGATATTTTTCCCCGCTGGGTAGATACTCGTCTTTCAGAAACAGGTAATCACTCTACATGTCAATATGTAGCGAGTGAATTTAAAGCAAGTCGTGCTGAGTCACCTGTTTGTCGACTTCACCAATGAAGTATTTGGATGTTCAAGGAAGTATGGAATGTACTTTTGCTTCTCTGATGTCTATTTGGATGTTCAAGGAAGTATGGAATGTACTTTTGCTTCTCTGATGTCTATCGTACCTTTATCGTGGATGGTGGGTTTTTAATTTTATTAATTTCACAAATTACTTAATGAGGGATCAGAAAATTGATCGCCGTGTCGCAGAATTAGATAGTGAAGAAAAAGGATTCGCCAATAACAATGGCCAGTCCAACACACATCGGGTTTTATGTTTAATGACAACCCAGTTGGCCCCGCTGGCTATGTTATTGTTGACTTCAACCGAGTGTATGATGAAATGAACGTGGTAGTGCAGGAAATCATTTCAGATAAAGTTGGGCGGAGCCAGATGTGTATTTTCACGAGGTATGCGTATAACTATGCTTAGATGTAGCGACCATGGTAGGTTGAAATGAACTTGATGGCATATTGATGCCAGACAATTTGTCAGCGACTGGAGCCAGGTTTGCCATTCAAGCTTTCGTAATAGGCAATCATTTTTCTGCATAAGACACCCGAGGGGAGGACTTGCCAAAAGCATCTGTTGATGCGACACAACTTGTCACCTAATCTGATTGTTATAGGGAAATATTCCATTTATTTGCCATGGTAACGAATTTGATAATTAGCTTATTGTATGTTTGCTATAAAAAGAAATTACGTGAGTATCGTGTGGCGATGCTGTGATGGCGACTAATTATTGATGAATAATCGTGGAAGTTAATGATTAATTGTTATGACAATGTCGTGTGCATTTCACCGCGTTAAGCCTAGCGTACATGTACATCACACTTGCGACTGGAGACAACCAGGCGCCACTGAGCTACCTGGCGACAGGGAGGATCCAGCTCACTGGAACTGGAGGCGACTGATCAATCGCCAGAATGGTCGATGTACGCACCCTTGCGACTGGCTGGAACTGAGATTTTGCCAGTCGCCGCCAGTCGCACATGTTCAACTTTCTAGCGACTAGTTGTACCCAGTTGCGTTCAGTCGCTGCGGGCTTGCGACTGATCAGTGCCAGTTTTCTGAACAAAACCGAGTGTCATCGATTCCCAACGCCCCGGATGTTACCCGAGTTGCTGCCAGTCGCAAGTGCGATGTACGCGGTCAGGACATGACGACTGACTGGATCCTCCTAGTTTTGCTGAATTTGCGATTTGCACACATCACCAGCGACTGATCAGATCAATTGCTTCCAGTCGCAAGTGCGATGTACGCCTCAGGCTTTAAAATCATGGGTTCATTTTTGTTTCTGCTGCAGGCGTCTTCAGTTTTATGAGCATGTCATTGAATGAATTACTTATTACCGGTGGGCTGTCTGGTTACGCTCTAGTGAAAAATCCACGACCTGTAGGAGTAGCTTGTGGCTGCCTTCATCGTCAGTGTTCATCGCAAAAACTGCTATGCATGGAGTGGCAGATTAAAAAATGCAAGTGAGTCGTTAACGCCAGTCACAGGATACCTTCTTTTGAGCGATCCAATTTTTGTCAACTGACACGAAATTGAGACCAATATCAGGGTCGGATCCAGGGTTGACAGAAAGAAGGGGGGGGGGCCTAGCTCGACGGAGGTGGTGAGCACTGCGAGCGCGTAGCCCAAAAGGGGGTCTGGGGTCCTCCCCCCAAAATTTGACAATTTAAAAGTGCTTTTAGATGCATTTTCCTGGCATCTGAAAGCAAAATACTCGAATTTGTATGTGATTAGATTTTCCTTGGTAAAAAAATCATTGCTCTGCCAAAAATAGGGGGGGGGGGGGCGTAGGCCTCCACGCCCCCACCCCCTGGATCCGACCCTGAATATCTAGGCGTGCTCCAGAGTAGCTTTTGCCAGATGGAGCACTTGGTGAATGTCCTTCTACCTTGCATGGGAATGCAATGCATCTGGTTTGTCAAGCAGCATAGAAAACACCAGCTCTGGTCTCCAATGAATTTGCTGCACTCAGCTGTACAGGAACCGAAATGTGCTCAAATCATCCGGGGTTGATCAAAGCAATTCCGTGATAATCCATCACTCGGTCTTTCTGAGTGAATACCCGCGCCCGACATCGAAATAAATCAGGCTAGCTAAAATCTAATCCTTCATCAACCAATGGGTCCGCTCCATAGTTACAGCATGTGGCATGGGTAACAGGTTGTGTGCCAGCGACGATGGCGGTTGCTGTAAAAAATGTCGATGGGTACTCATGCATTATGCATCATGTCTCTGCCAAATATGCAAATACAAAGTCTAATTGAAGAGGACTTCAGTTCTACTTGTGTGTTAGTTTTAATATTGTCAGTTGTCGTAGGGTAGGTTGTTTGGGAGATGCAAGATAAAAGTTGTCGTTCAGTGTCATTTGCACATGTTCAGCAGCAACTCTTTTCCCAGTACTGCTATTTTTTGGGGAGGATGCCAATACCATTGGAGTAAGGTTGTGAAACTTTGGCCTCAAATGAGTGTGCATTTTCATAAGCTTCGTTATCAGGTTCCCTATTTCATGAGGGCAGCCCTATCAGGGGTGCCAGTATTACATAAGGTAGTCTCCTGGTATCCTCCTTTGTGTAGACGAGGGTGTTTATTGATATCAAAGTCCCTTTAAATCAGTTTCGTATCCCTTTCCAGAAATTCAGCAGCCAGCGCTAGAACTAAGTTGTCCCCTCTGAACGTCATCAAAAGAATTCAAAAATTCTGGTTAACCGTGACCGTCCCTTTTGTATGGCAAAGGAAGGGGCTAAAGATTCCCCCTTGACGTCATCGCTGAACAATGAGCGCCGTATTTCTGAAAGTGAAAAAAAGTCTTGAAGAGATGGTGCATTTAGATGACTATCAGTTCTGTTCTGAAGAACTTTAAATACTTGTGGGAATCCTGCATTTTCATTGATGCCATATCCCATGCTGAAGTGTCGATAGCTTTCGTGCGGCATGAATTTGTGGTGTGAATCGACAAGTGCCATCATGCTTCAAGATCCCGTGTCAAATTCGTCACAAATTTTTTATGGGTTTCCCTCTGTCTCGTTGACTGGCTTATTTTACGGTATGCGTGATGATATTTCTATTGTCGCTGTGTCGCTAGGAAGATGATAAGCAGAGTGACGCAGGATTTTCCATTGTCACTGTTACTGATTCGCTAAACAGCTTCGTGACATGACCAATTTTCTCTGACGGTTGAGGTCTAATTGTTCATGCAGCTCATGACTTTCCAGAGTGATGTCGGCAAAGTGCCATGACTGCGCATAATGTTGTGGTTAATTTTTCAGTTAGTTTACCATTGGTGTCTTTGTAGCTATTGTTAAGTCATGCGTAGGGTAACATTTGCTTTGTTTGAGGCAGCATCATGATGTAGAATGTGAATGTGTTTAGAAGGGACCAGCGGGGGGGGGGGTGTTAAAGTACGACTGTGTGTGTTAGGTTTTGTATCTCGCGACGGCCGACGTAACCTTTGACCTTTAGGCAACGTCGTATATTAATGCTCGAAAGACTGTTCAAATCTATCTATTTGAGTGATCTAAGTTATCAATTAGGCATTGAGAGTGTTTAAAAGAATGAGTTGAAGCATGTTACCTTACCTGATGAAGGGTTAGTCACGCTATAACAGCACGTTGAACTTCTCAAGTGATGAAAGGTATGGCGGCCATTTTTGTTTCTACATAGTATCAGTCCAACCTCGGTGTTACCACTGGCTATATACAGGTTGGACAGGAGACCAGTCTTATCAAAGTGGGGAGGGATAAAGAGTCATCTAATGCAGTCGTGCTTTAAGAGATGCAAGACACTGTACCGGTATGACACATCCATGTAAGGCATCACAGAATAAATATTGCAAAATTATCTGGGATAGGCTACTCTTATATTGGTTAATTCAGTTTGGACAACGAGGTACGAGCTAAAGAACCGACAATTTTTAGATACTCCACTTTTACCACTTGCTCTTTTGAATATGAGATAGGGAATAATTGAGAGTTTTGATTAGGAGTAGGTTTCCAGCAGGATGAGTATAGCGCCTGACCTATAATCATCCTAAACGTCATCGCTCAGGACTGGTCAGAAAGAATCCAATTTCTTGTGATTGGTCGACTATTCTTACCGAAACTGGCCAACAAGGGGCAGTCTTTCACTCTATTGATTGATTCCATGTCAGAGTAACTTAATAACAATAGATTTAATAATTCCCCTGGCTGTTGTTTCCCTCTTATGGCTTGAGATGATGAATTGTAGGACTAATTGCCTATGAAGGCTGGGTGAAAGGTCAGTCGAGAGAGATAGAGCAGTAACTAAGTTTGTAACGTTCAAGTAATCAGTGAAATCCATCGTGGTGAGGTAGCCAACAGCATTCGCATGTTCAGCGACAGCAACTCGTGGAACACGGAATCAAAAACCTGTCGTGCACGTAAAACTAGGTGGCTTAATCAGAATCTAATCAGCAGCTACTGCGATGGATCCAGAATTTTATGAAGGCCAAAAAAATTACACATCACTTCAGTGTACCGAACTAACTGTACAATTTCGTGAACACCTGTTCCTCTACCACTCCTCCACCAACTTTGTGGTGGTAGGTCCTCAGGGTTCCTTTGAGCCTTCCATTCGTCAATTAGAGTAACATGTATGCACAGTTCTTCATTGCAGGTTTCCGTCAATAAATGTAGGTTGATTAGAAAGGATACACTTTCCGTTGCGTGTCCATGATGCTGTGATGATCAGGGATTAGGTTTCGGTTCAGTCACGACTTGACGTCTACCGCGTGGGCGTGACAGTACAGAGTTCCATCTTTATCGGTACTCTATGGTGTGACAGCCATTGTGGTCTCATTGCCCTTCCCACTCGTGCAGTTCCCGAAGCAATATTGGCGAGTCTTTGATCCAAGTCATCCATCTTATTGGTCGTCATGGCAGCAGAGAATGTTATTCATCAAGCCAGATATCTTAGCAACTTGTTGTCGTTATACATGTACCTTGATCGACAAATGTTTGTTAACTTGCGAAACTTTGTTCGCTGACACAGAATTAGTACAGTACATGTACATGTACATGTATATTGCATAGGCTTGAGGTATACGGTAAAGCATTTTCCGTCTCAGGGTGGCACATCGACATACATTTTGCACAAGTCCCAAAATGCAAGACTCCACTTGTATATGTATAGTACGGTACCCAAAATATAGCCCTCATTACGTTCTACAGGGTGTGCCAAAAGAGTCCCTCCATATTTTCTGGGGAGCAGGTTATGTGATGTTTAATGAGGAACCGACATGTATAACTCACTACCTCAATACATATAGGTGTCACTAGTGGTTAAAACTATTGAATTGAAAGGAACATTCAGGTCCTGATCAATTTCCAGCAGAAAAGGCATCCTTTGTATAGGACCAGATTACTCTGTGCTGCCCTCTATCATAGTTATGATCCCCATTGAGTTTTAAATATGGTCCCCTCTGTATTTCAGGGCCACTGTGGAATTTTCTTTGTCAAGAGTGTGACTACGTTCTTTAGGAAAATGGCGGTGCATTTATATTTAGCAGCAGCCTGTGCTTTAATTTACGAATTTTGTATCTTGCAGACGTGACCAAGGTTCTTCTTGATGATGACATCAGGTTCACCACGATCGTCACCACAATTGGCAAGAGTTTAGAACTGCAGTGTGATATCAGAGGCGCAGAACACATCATCTGGAGGAGGAATGACGCCGACTTGGCCAAGATTGCTGATGACTCGATATCAGTGAGTAATTACACCACTGCTTATACCGTTTCTGTACAGATTCACGCAAAGTTTATCATTACAAAACATGAGGTGCTATTCTGATTACTGTGGATAAAATGACGATTCTTCTGAAATGAGAATATACATTTGGTAGCAAACTACTGTATAATATGACTTATCCGGCCACCACGGCCAACCTGCGAACCACGCAAATTATTGACTATACACGATCTAGGCTAAGTTATGAAAGGCCTAGTGAGGGTTACACATCACTTGTGAGTTTCTTTTCAACGGCAGACCGCAGTTTTATTCCACAATAGGCCTAGCTTTTAATTGACATCATTTAAAATCGTATTGGTCAGTTGAAGTCAGCGGGATATCCACTACGATGCTCACCAGGCGTACGACGATTTCCATTGAACATGTAACCCTGACTAAGCCTTTCATAACTTGGCCTGGATCGTGTATAGTCAATAATTCGCGTGGTTCGCAGGTTGGCCGCGGTGGCCGGATAAGTCATATTATACAGTATGTTCTTGCACTGGTATTTGGTGAACAAAATGTTCTTTTTGCTTAGAATTGTTTATCCGCACGCTTTTGTACTGTTCTTTACTGAGAAATAGGTCGGTACAGTAGAATCAGATGGTGGTTAATGACAGTGGATACTTTTGCGCCTTGACACCTGTTACCTCCTGATTCTGAAATATACCATCATTGCCATGTAATTTCTGACTGAACAAACTTTGGCTTGTCTGACTGTAAGCCTCCTCTAAGAAAAAACCCCAGCACACTACATGTATGTTTTGTAATGTGTCAATCGTGTTAATCTTGTTAATGGTGATTGATGTTATTGATGGTAGCTGCCATCCTGTTTGAACGTTGGCCACGTCCGAACGTTGACCCATCCGGGTCTTGGCTCGTAAGAAACGATATTAGCTACGGTTACACCTGTTGAAAATACCCGTGTTTTTCCAGACCCGTGTCAAACCCGTGTGAACGAAAAGCCCCGCGAGAGGTCACACTACTACATTGTAGTTAAGTAGCCCGGCGACAGGTACGCTGCGTGCACTGACTCTTCGGTCATTTCTGTATTGGCACACATTGTTGGAGGCGCGAAAACGACGTCACTTAATGGCTGGGCCATCTGCAGCCGTGCTTAGAACTAACGAAAACACGGGGATTTCGAAAAGCACGGCGAGCATGCCGTGTTCCAAAAACCCATGTTTTTCAGACACGGGTTTCTTGAAGCCCGGCAATTCATAGGCGTGACCGCAAAAAACCTGGGGATTTTATGTAGTGTAACCACGGCTTATGTGAAGGCGGATGTAAAAGAATTGAAAATTTTCCAAACCATTGCAATATGCTGGAAAACCAATGAATTAGGTGATTCGTAATGGGCTGGGCAGGGTTTCTAATCAGAGCCATCGTTGAACTGCACACATTCACACAGGTGATTAGCAGTGACCCAATGTGGGCGATTATCGTTTGAAAGGGTAATGAGGATTCTGATCAGGCGTTCACTGTCTTAGCGTTCTGGACCATTAATCACAAAATGACCATTAACTCTTGTAATAATAACCTAGTGTTCTGCAGTGGTCGTGAGAGGATATGATGGCTGCATGGTTAGGCTACCGCTCTTGATTAGCGAGAGACACACGCTTGACCAATTAGAGGTGATTACAGTGATTTGTGGATATTCTCTTCTCCCGGGCCTGATTGGCTAAACTGACAGTGTGACATTTCGTCAACCGAGAATTAACAGGGTCTAAGTGCTTTTTTTACTTGACCCTCACTTCCTGTGCTTTAAGGGACTAAAAGTACAAGAAATTTGGACCAAGCAAAAAATGCACTCTGTTAATTCTCGGTCGACGATTTGCCTGTTCCTCAATGTCTCAGCTGAGCGCCAGGCCTTTGGGCCTCTTGTTCATGAAAACAACACATTTCAGGTCCTCCCTGATGGAATTCTTTACATCCATGATGTCAACCTGGAGCACATGGGTAACTTTACATGTCAAGATCGAGATGAGGACGAGGTTGTTCAGACACACACTATCAAGATACAAGGTAACACAACTTGACAATACCAGTCACATTGGGGCTTTCAGTTGCTTGCCCTCTTATCAGTTGTCATTTCAAGGACTTTCCGTGACACGAACCGTTCAAAGTTTTCGTCACCAATGCTTTCGTTCGTTTCTTTCAGTCCCACCAAAGGTTAGGGTCGCCCCGATCCCTCACGTCTACCCAACTGGTGCCACTGTGACTCTCCGTTGCCATGCCGATGGTATCCCTGAGCCAAAGATTGTCTGGGAGAAGAATGAGCGAGAGATACCAATCACTCAGGACAGCAAGAATTACGTCAGAGAAAGTAAGCCAAAAATACGAAAGCCATTCCTTCATTGGCTGATATTGTACAATGTACATTACATTCAAGAAAACGGTTGTCAATTTCTTGATTGACTCTCTTTCAGCACTCATCAGGTCCTGAGTCACTTTCTTCAGCTTTGCCTCCAATGCCATCTGGTGCAGTATGCTGACTCTTTTCCTTTGGTCAAAGCAGTGAAACAAACCGGTTATAACTGTCAGGTCCAAAAGGCAGTACAGCAGCCAGAAACATAATAATAGTATTCGTTGGAGCAAGGGAATATACATCTAAAATCTAACGAAATTGCATTCCTTTTTCAGGAAAAAATACTACGTTGTTAATCCAGAGTGCCAATTTCACCACTGATACAGGAGCGTACAAATGCCGTGGCATAAACGCTGCTGGGGAAGGACAAGACATCTCGACTGTGTTCATCACCGATGCTAGTGAGAAGCGACTCCCAAGTAAGTTGAGTTGCCATGAACGTACCATAAATGATGTTACATGTACCTTGTAGCGACCCTGTTGTTCATACACATGTTTTGTTTTGTCTCATTTGTTGATGACTTCCACGGAAAATGACAAGTCCCATGTACTCACTAGTCACCAAGTCTCTTCATTTTCCAGCAATCTCAAGCTTTGAAAGATTCGTTGTGTTCCACGACAATGGTTTCACAGTCTACGAACCAGAACTGTGCACGACGGGCCACCAAGTCACATGGAGCTACTCCTACTTCAAAGGATCTGACGATGGAGTGAGGACGCTTTGCAAAGCAGAGCACGAATGTAGCTGGGGCTCAGCTGTGAATGTTCAAAACAGATATCTCTACGTCACCCAACCTAATCTCAATAGGCTGATTGTCATCAGTGTCCAAAATGGATTCAATCCAACTGAGGTAGGTTGCTAATGGGAAGGTCTCAACTGTTGGTAAAGAAGGAAATCATTGTGAAGACCTTATTATGAGATCTATCATGATATACATGTACTTGGTACGTCAAATTTCATTGAGTGATATGAGTGAGGTTTCGCAAATCTGACGAAACACGAGGTACGAAATACGAAATTGAACTTCATTTCCATGATTTAAAGTATTTCAGGAGATGTTTGGTACCACAAATATTGCCTGCTGCAAGAGCGTCTGTTAGCATATGACGTATCGATATATTAAACTTTGAAATTTATCTTTCGTTTCCACTTCGTAGGTACGACGTGGAAATTTAAAAATTCAACATGCACCATAGCTCTCTCAGTCTTGCATGATATGCTAAAAGACGCACTGGCGGCAGGGACATTTGTGGTAGCAACCACCTTCAGAAATACATTAGGTCCTGGAAATGAAGTTGATTTCGTAATTCGTGTTTCGTCCCATTTGCGAAACCTCACTTCGGATTTCGTCAGATCGTCGCGATGATTTGTTAGACAGAAGTTCATTTTTGAAATCAATTGGCTGTACCCAATGTTTCGCAAGTTTGGGTTGATGATCCTGTGCATCACAAAGGAACCATTTTATATTTTAGGTGATCAAAACGGACAGTGTTCCAGTGTCCCTTCACTACATTGAGCATTTGGATCAGGTGTGGGCTCTGTGTTGGAATACAGATGAGGATACTGGATCAAAGACACTCATGGTCATCGCAGATGCTGGCAAGGATGCAAAACACGCGGCTATCCATACAAAACCAGTTGGAAATCATTTTGATTTGGTAAGCCATCATCATTTCTTTGGGATGACGATCTGCTGGTGACCTGTATAGAGTTGATTGCCACTGAACTGATGATGTGGATCCAAACAAAAAATCTGTATCTGTGGAAAGCTGACGACTGATGGGCACATCGGGAAGCAAGTACAGTGTGGTGAATTCTGGGGAGTGAGGTGGCAGACTGACTGGTACACTCTAAACTTACCTGTCCCATTTCTGAACTCGGAAAAAAATGACTAAATCCTAAGTTGGAAGATAATGGGATGGGGAGTATATGGTCAGAAACAGTAATATCCTGTCAGTCCACTTAGTACTTGTCCTACTGCCGAGCCTGGCAAAGAGTGACGGCGGCGTGCGATATCTTCATCTTAGGATACGATTTGGTCATTTTTTCCGAGGTCAAGTATTGGACAGGTAAAAGTGGGAGTTTAGAGTATGAGAAGAAATGTAAGAAGAGAAACACCTCTAATCAGCAAATGAAACGGAGAATCATTTTACCATTGACTACAACTGACATCGTTTCAGGTGAAAGATGTATTCTTACCCCCTGATGACGACATGAAGCACAAGTTCCGCCACGGTTACGTTGTTCACTTTGAGCAGCAGGCTCTCTACAAACTAGACTTGAACAAGATGACATATGTCAAGACAATTGACCTTCACAGCTACAACTGTGTGCCAAAGACAGTTGGATTCGTTTCACTGGGTGAGTAGTGTAGCAGCCGTGGGCCTCTTGCCCCAGGCGTAGCAGCCTACACCAAGAACAGTAGGCCTACCATCAGCCTTTCATTTTCGGTTTGGTTGACTCGAATCCAGGCTGCACCACTGCCTTGCTTGCTGAGCTTCCAGCTCGGCTAATCAACAATTCCAAATTATTTGATGATTAAACAGGAACTCGTACCTGTCCTCTTTCAGGTGGCTTTGTCCTCATCCAGTGTGACAGCCCAGCAGGCTTTGAGAAGAGAACACTTCAGCTTATCATGGACTATCTGACAGACACCATCACAGCCAAGACGACAGTCCCGGGTACCCCACACATCACTCCTGACGCCAAGTATATTGTTAACGTGGACCCAGACATTGGCGCCATTGCAGTGCAGAAAATGTCGGAAGATGGTATGTTTTCGATTTTCTTTGAATAGGGAACACTAGGCCTACATTTATATGTATTTGAAATAGGCCGTGTACACATATTGTCACACTGAAGTAGCCCCCCCCCCCANNAGTTCTCAAAACATCGGGCTGATTTCACAAAGGGTGACTTAGACGCGTGTAACTTCACTAAATGCACGCACTTCCACCATGCATTTGACGAAGTTACACGCGTTAAAAAAAATCGTGGAACGGGCTCGAAGTTCTGGAGCACTTCCCGTCCAAGAAGTTCGTAAAAAAGACCGTAAAAAGTCCACTTCGCCCACTCCGTTCGCACACAGTTTGAGCCCGTTCGGCAACATTTTCAAGAACGTACTGATAACCAGCTCAGTCTGATGGGGCATAAGTATAGAAGAAGGAAAACAAGAACGTATAGCTTGGGGCGCATAACAGAGGTAGGCCCTCTAAATGTCACCAAAAAACTTCATCAAATCATGCTAATCATTGTCAAAATCTCTCTTTCAGGTAAATTGACATACAGCTTCGATGAGTTCACCAATCTACACATCAGCGATATTGCCTTCTTCCCCTCATCCACAGGAAAGGGATATGATTTCTTTGCCACGTCAGTTGATCAGAACAATCTCATGTTCATCAACCTTGACACTGGTCACGTGGAACTCATCGAAGGTAAGACTTGGTCGAAAACTACGTCGATAGTGTGTTGTCACTGATACGTTTATGCAGATGGAGAACATTTGAAGTGTTATCCGACTTTACTCTTTAACCCCAGTCTATCCTGAAACCTTTCAGTGGAATTCTGATGAGCTGCTCATTCAGCGCTACAATCTGAAGATTTCCGACCGGTACCCATTCATACACCTGGGTGGAGAGAAGCCAGTAGGGCAAAGAGACTGTTTCACGCCACAGTGGGATCCTCTGACCGCTAGTCGGAGACGCGAACCACTACACCACCGTGGCTCCATTTGAAAGAAGCCCTATACGGCAAGGCCGGATTAGGAGGGCCGACCGGTAGTGTGGTTTGCAGTGCTGAATGAGCAGCTTATCAGAATTCTACACACAGAAAAATATTCATCTCAGCTTGAGATAAAAATGTCTTGAACGCTTGTCCGTAAAAGAAGTTACTTTTGTATCTCAAGTTGAGATCTTTGAATCTCAGTACGAATAACTTATGTTTCATGTTGAGATAGGACTGTCTCAAGTCAAATCTGCCAGCTGAGATGACGGCCGTCTCGATATGAGTTAACAGTGGTCTCTATTTGAGACTGAAATGTGTTCAGTTGAAACGAGGTTCATTTCGACTGTCCCCAGTCAAATATGCTGGATGATATTTTGTGCTCTTCTCTGGAGACAGATGAGATGACGTTCATTTTGATATGAACTTATGGATTGTTTGTATCAACCCGACAGTTGAGTTCTTTATCAACCCCAATTGTTGGATCTTTCAACCCAACTGTTGGGTTGTTTGTAACCAACCACATGGTTGCAACAACACTTAGTAGAGTTATTTGGCCTTGATTGCTTAACTGTCGCAATGCAAAAAGACCGCAACTCTTAAAATTCAACTTAGCCAATACGCCGAGAAGCTGTGTAGAGTTCAGTTTGATAGGGTAGACCAATATGCACAGCACAGAATCTTTTGCATGGTATTGGTTGAGAGAAAACCGACTTCAAGTAATCAGTGAAATCCATCGTGGTGAGGTAGCCAACAGCATTCGCATGTTCAGCGACAGCAACTCGTGGAACACGGAATCAAAAACCTGTCATGCACGTAAAACTTGGTGGCTTAATCAGAATCTAATCAGCAGCTACTGCGATGGATCCAGAATTTTATGAAGGCCAAAAAAATTACGCACCAGTGTACTGAACGAACTGTACAATTTCGTGAACACCTGTTCCTCTACCACTCCTCCACCAACTTTGTGGTGGTCCTCTGGGTTCCTTTGAGCGTTGCATGCCGTCAATTAGAGTAACATGTATGCACGGTTCTTCATTGCAGGTTTCCGTCAATAATGTAGGTTGATCAGAAAGGATACACTTTCTGTTGCGTGTCCGTGATGCTGTGATGACAGGGATTAGGTTTCGGTTCAGTCACGACTTGACGTCTACCGCGTGGGCGTGACAGTACAGAGTTCCATCTTTATCGGTAGTCTATGGTGTGACTGCCATTGTGGTCTCATTGCCCTTCCCACTCGTGCAGTTCCCGAAGCAATATTGGCGAGTCTTTGATCCAAGTCATCCATCTTATTGGTCGTCATGGCAGCAGGGAATGTTATTCATCAAGCCAGATATCTTAGCAACTTGTTGTCGTTATACCTTGATCGACAAATGTTTGTTAACTTGCGAAACTTTGTTCGCTGACACAGAATTGGTACAGTACATGTACATGTATATCGCACAGGCTTGAGGTCTATGGTTTAGTATTGCCGTCTCAGGATGGCACATCGACAGATTCAGGAAGACTTGACTTGTATAGTACCAAAACATAGCTCTCATTGCGTTCTACAGGGTGTGCCAAAAAGCGTCACTCCTTTTTTTCTGGGGCACAGATTGTGTGATGTTCAATAGGAGCTGTCAGTCAGTTGACCAATAGGTGTCACTACGGCCCAATTCAATGCCTAGCGGACCCCAAGGGCGGGTCCATTCGTACTTGAATGAGCACCAATCAGGAGAATTGTCTTTTGTATTGGTCCGCTAGTACTTTACTGCCATCTTTTGGCAATAAGCGTGGCTGACTGCTCCTATTGTATTGAGTTTTTAAACATGGTTCCCGGCTGGATTTTAGGATCAGGGACACTGTGGAGGTTTTTGTTTGCCTACACTGTGACTACGTTCTTTAGGAAAATGGTGGTGCATTTATATTTAACAGCAAACCTGTGCTTCAATTTACGAATTTTGTATCTTGCAGACGTGACCAAGGTTCTCCTTGATGATGACATCAGGTTCACCACGATCGTCACCACAATTGGAAAGAGTTTAGAACTGCAGTGTGATATCAGAGGCGCAGAACACATCATCTGGAGGAGGAATGACGCCGACTTGGCCAAGATTGCTGATGACTCGATATCAGTGAGTAATTACACCACTGCTTATACCGTCTCTGTACAGATTCATGCAAAATTTGATGTCAGTGGTGTTAATTAATCTTGTTAAAGCCATATAAAAAATCTTTAGTTTAGCATCAGTCATACTTGTAAAAAGTGAAGAGGGAGGAGGTTTTTAATATTTTTTTATTTTATTTTTCATACTGAAATGTGATCACTGAAAGAGAGTTTTGAAGCTTGCAGCTTAAATCATACAATGGACAAATCCTTAGGAACTCAAAAAAGGTTTTTATTTTGAAAAAGTAAAAATACGAGTCAGTGGCTCTATTGAGGATCGTCAGAGTTTGTTGTAAAATGGTAAAACTACATGTACATGCAGGAGGAAAAATTGAAAAAAAAATTGAAAAAAAAAATTGAGGAGACAAGAAATTTTGAGGCGGGAGGTGATGCTAAACTAAAGATTTTTTATGTGGCCTGATGGTGATTGATGTTATTGATGGTAGCTGCCATCCTGTGAACGTTGGCCACGTCCTGACCCATCCGGGTCTTGGCTCGTAAGAAAAGATTACGTGAAGGCGGATATAAAAGAATTGAAAATTTTCCAAACCATTGCAATATGCTGGAAGACCAATGAATTAGGTGATTCGTAATGGGTTGGGCAGGGTTTCTAATCAGAGCCATCGTTGAACTGCACACATTCACACAGGTGATTAGCAGTGACCCAATGTGGGCGATTATCGTTTGAAAGGGTAATGAGGATTCTGATCAGGCGTTCACTGTCTTAGCGTTCTGGACCATTAATCACAAAATGACCATTAACTCTTGTAATAATAACCTAGTGTTCTGCAGTGGTCGTGAGAAGATATGATGGCTGCATGGTTAGGCTACCGCTCTTGATTAGCGAGAGACACACGCTTGACCAATTAGAGGTGATTACAGTGATTTGTGGATCTACCGTAGTCTCTTCTCCCGGGCCTGATTGGCAAAACTGACAGTTGTGACATTTGCCTGTTCCTCAATGTCTCAGCTGAGCGCCAGGCCTTTGGACCTCTTGTTCATGAAAACAACACATTTCAGGTCCTTCCTGATGGAATTCTTTACATCCATGATGTCAACCTGGAGCACATGGGTAACTTTACATGTCAAGATCGAGATGAGGACGAGGTTGTTCAGACACACACTATCAAGATACAAGGTAACACAACTTGACAATACCAGTCATATTGGGATAGCTTTGAGTTGCTTGCCCATTTCAAGCACTTTCCGTGAAATGAAGTCAAAGTTTTCGTCCCCAATGCTTTCGTTCCTTTCTTACAGTCCCACCAAAGGTTAGGGTCGCCCCGATCCCTCACGTCTACCCAACTGGTGCCACTGTCACTCTCCGTTGCCATGCCGATGGTATCCCTGAGCCAAAGATCGTCTGGGAGAAGAATGAGCGAGAGATACCAATCACTCAGGACAGCAAGAATTACGTCAGAGAAAGTAAGCCAAAAATATGAAAGCCTTGCTTTCATTCGCCGAAACTGTACATTAAAGGAAAGCGTTGTCAATTTCGTTGATAGGCCTACTCTTTCAGGACTCTTCAGGTACTGAGTCACTTTCTTTTTACCTATGTTTCCAATGCCATCTGGTGCAGGTTGCTGACTCTAAGGGCCGTATGCACCAACGAAGATGATCTTGAACTCAGGTTGAGCCACAACTTTTCCATTGTCACATCATGCCCTGGCAAACCTGAACAATTAAAAAGCTGTGGCTGAACCTGAGTTCAAGATAATCTTCGTTGGTGCATACGGCCCTTAGGTTCTTCCATGATTTCCTTTGGTCAAAGCAGTGAAACGAACTGGTTGTTATTGTCAAACCAGAAGGCAATACAACAGACCTGCACGAGTCATCAAAAACTTTAAAGATATCTATTGATGCAAGGGAATTTTAATTTTAAAAATATCTAATGAATATGCATTCCTGTTTCAGGAAAAAATACTACATTGTTGATCCAGAGTGCCAATTTCACCACTGATACAGGAGCGTACAAATGCCGCGGCATAAACGCTGCTGGGGAAGGACAAGACATCTCTACTGTGTTCATCACCGATGCTAGTGAGAAGCGACTCCCAAGTAAGTTGAGTTGCCATGAAGTTACCATAAATGATGTTACATGTACATGTACCTTGTAGCGATCCTGTTGTTCATACACATGTTTTGTTTTGTCTCATTTGTTGATGACTTCCACGGAAAATGACAAGTCCCATGTACTCACCAGTCACCAAGCGGCAGTTCCCGGGTTCGAATCCACCCTGGGCCATATGGGATTTCATTCCCGGCTCTTCAGTCCGTCGCATGGGACAGTAAGCCGTGGTGCCTTGTACCTTGTGTCTTTGCTAGGGCAAGTAAAAGACCCCATCCAAGTGAGAAACATGAGTAGCTTGTGATGGCTTGTGATGAAAAAATCAAATACAAATACATGTACCAAGTCTCTTTATTTTCCAGCAATCTCAAGCTTTGAAAGATTCGTTGTGTTCCACGACAATGGTTTCACAGTCTACGAACCAGAACTGTGCACGACGGGCCACCAAGTCACATGGAGCTACTCCTACTTCAAAGGATCTGATGATGGAGTGAGGACGCTTTGCAAAGCAGAGCACGAATGTAGCTGGGGCTCAGCTGTGAATGTTCAGAACAGATATCTCTACGTCACCCAACCTAATCTCAATAGGCTGATTGTCATCAGTGTCCAAAACGGATTCAATCCAACTGAGGTAGGTTGCTAATGGGAAGGTCTCAACTGTTGGTAAAGAAGGAAATCATTGTGAAGACCTTGTTATGAGATCTATCATGATATACTTGGTGCGTCAAATTTCATTGAGTGGTATTAGTGAGGTTTCGCACATCTGACGAAACACGAGGTACGAAATACGAAATTGGACCTCATTTCCCTGACGTAAAGTATTTCAGGAGATGGTTGGTACCACAAAAATATCGCCTGCTGCAAGAGCGTCTGTTAGCATATGACGTATCGATAGAGTTACCCTGTATATTAAACTTTGAAATTTATCTTTCGTTTCCACTTCCTAGGTACGACGTGGAAATTTAAAAATTCAACATGCACTAGCTCTCTCAGTCTTGCATGATATGCTAAAAGATGCACTGGCTGCAGGGACATTTGTGGTAGCAACCGCCTTCAGAAATACATTACGTCCTGGAAATGAAGTTGATTTCGTAATTCGTGTTTCGTCCCATTTGCGAAACCTCACTTGTGTGGATTTCGGATTTCGTCAGATCGTCGCGATGATTTGTTAGACAGAAGTTCATTTTTGAAATCAATTGGCTGTACCCAATGTTTCGCAAGTTTGGGTTGATGATCCTGTGCATCACAAAGGAACCATTTTATATTTTAGGTGATAAAAACGGACAGTGTTCCAGTGTCCCTTCACTACATTGAGCATTTGGATCAGGTGTGGGCTCTGTGTTGGAATACGGATGAGGATACTGGGTCAAAGACACTCATGGTTATCGCAGATGCTGGCAAGGATGCAAAACACGCGGCTATCCATACAAAACCAGTTGGAAATCATTTTGATTTGGTAAGCCATCATCATTTCTTTGGGATGACGATCTGCTGGTGACCTGTATAAAGCTGATTGCCACTGAACTGATGATGTGGATCCAAACAAAAAATCTGCATCTGTGGAAAGCTGACGACTGATGGGCACATCGGAAAGCAAGTACAGTGTGGTGAATTCTGGGGAGTGAGGTGGCAGACTGACTGGTACACTCTAAACTTACCTGTCCCATTTCTGAACTCGGAAAAAAATGACTAAATCCTAAGTTGGAAGATAATGGGATGGGGAGTATGGTCAGAAACAGTAATATCCTGTCCACTTACTTGTCCTACTCCAGAGCATGGCAAAGAGTGACGGCGGCGTGCGATATCTTCAACCTAGGATTCGGTCATTTTTTCCGAGTTCAAGAATGGGACAGGTAAAAGTGGGAGTTTAGAGTATAATCAGCAAATGAAATAGAGAATCATGTTACCATTGACTACAATTGACATCGTTTCAGGTGAAAGATGTATTCTTACCCCCTGATGACGACATGAAGCATAAGTTCCGCCACGGCTACGTTGTTCACTTCGAGCAGCAGGCTCTCTACAAGCTTGACTTGAACAAGATGACATATGTCAAGACAATTGACCTTCACAGCTATAACTGTGTGCCAAAGACAGTTGGATTCGTTTCACTGGGTAAGTAGTGTCTGTGTTACTTTCCAGCCGTGGGCCTCTTGCCCCAGGCGTAACAGCCTACACCAAGAACAGTACCATCAGCCTTTCATTTTCGGTTTGGTTGACTCGAATCCAGGCTGCACCACTGCCTTGCTTGCTGAGCTTCCAGCTCGGCTAATCAACAATTCCAAATTGTTTGATGATTAAACAGGAACTCGTACCTGTCCTCTTTCAGGTGGCTTTGTCCTCATCCAGTGTGACAGCCCAGCAGGCTTTGAGAAGAGGACACTTCAGCTTATCATGGACTATCTGACAGACACCATCACAGCCAAGACGACAGTCCCCGGTACTCCACACATCACTCCTGACGCAAAGTATATTGTGAACGTCGACCCAGACATTGGTGCCATTGCAGTGCAGAAAATGTCGGAAGATGGTATGTTTTTGAGTTTCTCTGAAGAGGGAACACAACATTGTATTTTTGAAATAGGCCATGTACACTCTTGTAGGAAAGTAAAAGGACAGCAAGTTATCCTAAATATCTCAAAAACCACTGGAGCTACAGCAATGGTATTTGCACCCAGTTCCACTCCGTTCGCACACAGTTTGAGCCCGTTCGTCAACATTTTCAAGAACGTACTGATAACTACATGTATAGCTCAGTGTGATGCAGGCATAAGTAGAAGAAGGAAAACAAGAACGTATAGCTGGGGCGCATGACCGAAGTAGGCCCTCTGAATGTCACCAAAAACTTCAGCAAACCATGCTAATCATTGTCAAAATCTCTCTGCTTTCAGGCAAATTGACATACAGTTTTGATGAGTTCACCAATCTACACATCAGCGATATTGCCTTCTTCCCCTCATCCACAGGAAAGGGATACGACTTCTTTGCCACGTCAGTTGATCAGAACAACCTTATGTTCATCAACCTTGACACTGGTCACGTGGAACTCATCGAAGGTAAGACTTGGTCACTACATACTACGTCATAGTCGATAGTGTGTTGTCACTGATGCGGTTATGCAGATGGAGAACATTTGAAAGTTGTAAAGTTCAACTTTTGAGTTTATAGTCTGATATCAACAAGGGTAGAGGTGTCATATCAGATCTTACTAGCCTCTCCTGAAACCTTTCAGTGGAATTCTGATGAGCTGCTCATTCAGTGCTACAATCTGAACATTTCCGACCGGTACCCATTTATACAGTCACGTGGGTGGAAAGAGGCCAAACGTTATACACCGGGATCCTCTGACCGCTAGTCGTAAGACCCGAACCACTACACCACCGTGGCTCCATTTGAAAGAAGCCCGATACGGGAAGGCCGGATCAGGAGGTCCGACTGGTAGTGTGGTTTGCATTAAATCAACTTGTTTGTCAATATTCTTGGAGAGGTGTACAATGGGCCTATTTCAATGATTGTTTTAGGTATAAATGTCAACAAAGTCCGATATCAACTCTGCTTTTTTTAGGTGTTGGAGAGTCCATCCGACCAGAAAACTGGAAATGGAATCGTGGAAACCGGGCCATCATCAGCAGTGGAGTGTTCGGAAAATATCTTATGACACCTTCAGGAACATCGATGATAATTGTTTTATTATCTCAAATACAAGATATTTGTGTTTCAAAGGGCTTCAAGACAGCACTTATCTCAAGTGGAGATGAATATTTTTCTGTGTGTACTGAACGGTTTCAGGATAGACTGGGGTTAAAGAGTTAAGTCGGGTGACACCTCTGCCCTTGTTTGTCAAGAATGTTCGTGGAGAGGTATATACAATGTCCTTTGTTTTTACTCACGTAGTTGTAGGCCTATTTCAATGATTGTTTTAAGTATAAATGTCAACAAAGTCCGATATCAACTCTGCTATTTTAGGTGTTGGAGAGTCCATCCGACCAGAAAATTGGAAATGGAATCGTGGAAACCGGGCCATCATCAGCAGTGGAGTGTTCGGAAAATATCTTATGACACCTTCAGGAACATCGATGATAATTGTCGACGGGAACCGACGTCATGTTCAGTGCGAGTTACCTGACGTCAGTCGTGGAAATGTCATATTATGGGTTGAACCAATTACTTTTTAGATGAAAAGTGTGCTTATTTGAAGAGAAAATGTCGAGGGGGGGGGTGTTAGTAGCAGTTGTCCATTTCCCTGTACGATTTATGAGGTTTAAGTATGAGATGCACCAGAATCAGGGAGACCGGGTTCCACATCTGCATATCAAAAGGTTTAAGATTATCGGAAGGTCACTCATATGTTTTTTCCCGTGACTTCGTGTAGCCTACATTGGTTGAGATATGTGCTTTAATAAAATTGATATGTATAAATTACCCATTATTATAGTCAAACCGCGAGCTCCGAATCATGCAATTGAAAGATTTGGCGTCTATCCAGTACCGGTAATAAAATCAATGTGTTCGTTGTTCTTCAAAATGTCTCAGACTTTGCACTACTGACGAAGCCGTACACCGATTTGTAATA
>NMRB01000182.1:350669-373398 GCA_002633025.1 Notospermus geniculatus | reverse complement strand
AAAGTGTCAAGCACTTTGACTCAAGCTCCTCACTGCCCATTGAGTAGCAAACGAGATTCACCTAAGTTACGTAACGAGCACACCAACATCACTGGCACACCGATACACCGATGACACAATGCAGTCCTTGCCCTGTGAGATGTTCGGAAACTTTTCCGGCCTATGTACAGGATTTATGTCCTGAGATATAGTCCATTGGTGAGTTCCTTTCAAGGGCAGTGAGCAAAAGATAGGCAATTCCTTGAAATAAAATCAAAAATAGATACGCGAGCTCGCTTATCTAGTATTTTTTTGATGAAATTCACGTTGGTGAATACACATTAGATATTTATGTAGTGGTTGTCAAAAGAGTTACTTTTTGTCTCACTAAATTGCATGTCATCAGCTCGCTGTAAAATGGGGGAGGCGATTGGGTCATAAGTTTGCTGATATGAGGCCAACTTGACCACTGACCAAATATCAATGAGTTCAGTAATAGCGTTCTGACAGGGGTGTCGAATAAATAGTTGATAGAAAGTGATGTTTTCGTGTTTAAGTTCAGCATTCCATAGCAGTTATCTCTCTCTCATGGACATCAAATGTGCATTTAGAAGCGTGACCTCTGTGTGGGGGGTAATGTCAGTTGTCTTGTCCCATCGATTCCACATTTGGAAGGTTTTGGGAGAACTTGGTGGAGAGTCATATCATTGTGTTGTAGGATTTGACTTGCACGTCAGTGATGGTCAACTTGACCACTGACCAAATATCAATGAGTTCAGTAATAGCGTTCTGACAGGGGTGTCGAATAAATAGTTGATAGAAAGTGATGTTTTCGTATTTAAGTTCAGCATTCCATAGCAGTTATATCTCTCTCATGGACATCAAATGTGCATTTAGAAGCGTGACCTCTGTGTGTGGGGTAATGTCATTTGTTTTTTCCCATCGATTCCACATTTGGAAGGTTTTGGGAGAACTTGGTGGAGAGTCATATCATTGTGTTGTAGGATTTGACTTGCACGTCAGTGATGGGGACCAAACACTCTGGGTTCCCAAATGGTAGAATCCAACTTGTATCCTTACGACGCTGCGATGAAAATCTGCCTCTTTCATCTGATGACTATATGTACTCACTGTGAATCTGCAATGTCACAGTGTCAACTTGCGCAAGTAGTAGGAGGGTATTTTGAAAACTGATAACCGTTCCTCGATAAAGTTGTATTCTACCATTATTTTATTGTGAGAGGTCAAACCAGTTCAATACATATATGAACTACAAACGCGGACCACAAGTGCAATCATGATTTCAGTTGGGGCAATAGCTGTATATGTAGTTGCACAACTGACAAAGAGTGTAAACCGTGTTCACATTGACATCTACGTGTTGTTTGACTGTATAAATCTTTGTAGAATTTTACACTGTAGTGATTGGTGTATTGCTTGCAATCGTTGAGCATTTGAATTTCCATCTGAGGAGAGAATAACATTTGTGTAGTGTTAGAGTACAGCAACATTGACATTGCTACCTAGATGGAAACTGGCAGATGAGTCGTATTTGCAGTGTGAGTTGTTGGCACTTGTAGAAAAGTACAAAATGTGATTGCTAGCGCCCCATCTGGGAAATAATGTGAAATATCATGTACATGTACCAATACATATATTAGGCAAATGTTATTCTTCTTCTGATGAAAAAAATTCAGCCTGGGAAAATACTCATGAAATGTAAAAGAATTGATGTAAATCTGTTAGAAATTAGTGAGGTGAGCCATGTGATTTTGAATTCTGCGTCCTGGGGTGATTATGAGAAATTCCATGATATTTTCCAGTGCCTTTAGAGACATGTTACCGTAGTTGTTGACCAAAAGGAGATACATTCTGATTGTCTCATATACATGTAATATGACTGTATTTCTCTAACTCCATGAATATTAACAAAACAAAATCACTTTCTTGCTGCAATCAAATTGTGTGACTTGTGATAATATTTGGGGGAAATTGCCAAATTGACAAGCCTGACGGCAACAACGGTTATGAGGCCGAGGGGCATTGTGAATATGAGTCAGCGCCACCATCGATGGCTTGCATAAGGCTTGCATAAAGCTTCACGCTATCTTTATAATGGTGACCTACATGTACATTGACATGCACAGGAATGCTCAAAAAGACTGTTTCAATCTACGAATTCGCATGATCCTAGTTATCAATTAGGCATGGAGACTGTTGCTATACATAAAAGAATGAGTTGAAGTAGGTGGTACTTCTCAAGTGATGAATGGCGGCCATTTTTACTGAAGCATAGTGTGCCGCTGAGATCACGTGATTCAATATGACCAATCAGAAGGCGTCCTCAAAAATGAAGTCGAAAATTCCACAAAAAATCGTACAAAAACCTTGAAGCCGGTGAAATAATTCAAATTTCTTTATCCGGGACGTGCTTTGACCCCAAATGCTTTGAATATCCATCAACAGTCAAACAGATTACTTGAGAGGAAATGGGCGAAAAATCGGGGACAAGATTGAACAGTGGTAAAAGTTTGATGATTTTAGTGGTGAGAATGCCGGGTGAGAATGCCTACTAAAAAGGCCACCTCCTATATCAAGTACAGGTAGCCCGCTGTTTCTTTGAAATCAACTCTCTGTTTCATTCCAGGATATTCGCAGAGATAAATAGAAGACTCAACTCAGTTTTCTCCTCTAGTCTGTGCATGATGTTTTGTTTTGTACATTTGAAACTTGTGACAAAAAGAAGGGCAGTGCTTAGAATTAGTTTTTTATACCGGGCAGACTTCTTATGAAAACTGAGTTGAGTCGAGGCTTTTGTGGTAACGTAGAAACGTCAAATGGTGTATGTGTAAAACATGTAAAAATATGGTTTAATTTACAATGTATCATGTTTATACTCAATCATAAAAAAAGGTATTTATAACTTGATCTGTATTGTTGTTAGCTGACTCTCAGTCCTCTCTGTAGTTTGGATATAGTTAGAATTGTTAGAATTTGAAGACTGTGAGGGAGTCATTTCCTGATGTTTAACAGTTGGCAGTTTTCAAAACTCGATGTCATTTTGGAATATTGATGATTGAATATGGCCACAAAAAAGTCACACGAAAATGATCATTCCAAGGTATTTTTCCTCTCAAATGCCACAAAATCTTAAAATGTAAAAAAAAGTAAAAAGTAAAAAGCTTTCGTCGTGGATTCCATCTGACCATTTTAAAATTCCCCTGCATCCATGATGCTCCACAAACTTCGTACATGTAATTAAAAGATTTTGGAATAGACATGCTATAGAAAAAAACAGCCAGGAAGTGACACCCTCATATCTGGATCACCTGCATATATGCAACAGATAATCGTGGCTGCACCAGTTTGGTCAGCTGGTGATCAGTGCGTGTTGTATTCTCTTTGCTTGATTCTAAATCACTCCTGGTAGGCAAGATTAGTTCAGGTGAATGTCCATTGGCGAAAGATTCTTCCCCATGCAACTGGACCATCAGATCTGCCTGGCGGCACTTTGTGTGCATAGTCCAAGAGTGGCGGTGTAATAGCATTGAACTTTTTCCTTCACGAGAAGCTACATGTATTTGTATACCGACTCGAGAAATTCTGAAGAGTGAAATTCACTCATTTGGAGTGAGAGGCAGCGACCACTCCAGAAAGTCACTCACCATAAGAGTGAAAGGCTTGACTGTATATTCGCATTAAGCAACAAAATACTACCAGACCTATTGTCTCTCTCAAAATCCAAAGATGTTTGCATTTTGAGAGAGACAGTATGTTTTTGCTTAGAGTGGAGCCTTTCACTCTTACGGAGTGACTTTCTGGAGTGGTCTCTGTCTCCCTCCAAATGAGTGAATTTCACTCTTCAGCATTAAGAGAGAACAGTGAAGAACGTGTACGGTTGGAATTTCTTGCCAATGGTTCATTTAACCATACCAGGGTAAAAGAGCTTTACTTTGTACATATAATTTCTATGTGCTATCTTTGTTACAGTCCTCATCACCACCACACACATTAGACTGCCTATATATTTATCATAAATGGGCACTGACAGGTCAAGTTCAAATATTTATAAGCTAGTCTTAACTTCATTTCAATGTGCCAATATTAACAGGTCAGTAATGTCGGTCCATACCGGAAGTTGGTGATGCAGATGCAAGATGGCGCAGACTTGGTCTGTAAGCTATCTTAAATGGGTAGTTCCATCTGCCATTTCGTGTTTTCTGAAACCGGCACCCTTGTGTGGACCGACATTAATGTCTCTAAGAAGTTATAACCACAGTGTATGTATATGATATGCTAAATGCTTCATTATTTATTTAAGATATTCTAGACCACATCAGCATTTTGTACACCATGGTATCTTTTATTAAGTGTTTGTTATCAGTTGTGTTTTATATGTAAAATATATTGTTTTCAGCTGTTTACTAGTTAGTCAGTCATAATGTACAATTCGTGAGAAGGGAGTTTTGAGAATGCATAAGGTACAGGAAGGATGGATGCATTGGATACTTTCAATGGGAATGCATTTGACTTTTCGCAGTGACTTCACGACAGTGGACATCGTGGAAGAGGCATGTTCTTCACACATTTGCTAGCCATTGCGGACTAATTTGCGCAACATTGCACTATCAGGTGGTTGCAGTTGGACAACTGTTTCGGAATGGGAAAAGGACTTGCACAGTAGGATGTCTCCATCAGGCAGAAAATGAACTAATAAAAATACACATATGTTGCTGTTTATTGAATGTACAGTACAAATACATGTAGAGACTTGCTGTACACGGAAATCATGTTCTGACATTTCATTCCGGAAGCGCAGTGTATTGAACAATACATTTCTGTGCACAGATTCGAGCCTGTCAGCGGACAATGCTTCATGCTGTGTTCACATTGTCGCTTAAAACGGTTTCGAAACCGTTTCAGCAGTGTGAACACAGCATCAGAATGGCCTTATGCCGCAGATTGCAGCAGGGAGTCCCAAGCTTTGACAAGGTGAAAGAGTAATTCCTTAGTTTGTTTGCTTGTACCACTGTTCCACATTTTAGTGTCCAAAACCTTTCTTTGACTACCAATCATAATGTGTTGATGTATTGGTCAAGATTTGATGGCTGTGTGATACTTTAATAAAGGCTGAGCTTGTGGTAATTTAGTGTGGTTTCTTATCATTTTGTTTCGCGGTGAAGGTAGGCAACCAGTCTCACGACAGAGTGCATGGAAAGGTTTTGCAGCAATTCTTATCTTTGTGGGATATTGAAAGTATAATGTTGCCTCCTGGCAGATGGCATCACCGTCCGAATGTGTTCTGAGGTGCCATATAATACAAGAAGTACATGTAGTCGTCTTCCAGAATTTTGCAAATTTTCGACCCCAGCCGGGGTCTTCCTCAGGCACTTTCTAGTATGAAACTCCAGAAAAGACTGTTTGGTGTTCTGAGGTGCCGAGGTCATGTGATGTGGTTATACTTCGGCGCAGTGTTTTAGGTGGACAACTGGTCCTGACACATTCAAGGTTCTGTGCATTCTGATGAACTGCATTGGGGTAAATACGAAAGTCCAGAAGGCTCATTCAAAATTCAGTATTGAAACCCCGATTTCAATATTGAACTGTTTACAAGTCAATATTGAATTTTCTTCCGAGAGATGAAGGCCAACGCACCGGATTCAGCTGTTTCACTTTCCCCAGTTTCCCCTATACTGTCAGTCTTTTGTTGGGAGGGACATTGGCAAAAGTGAGGCAGTGAAACATATTTCACACCTGGACAAATTGTCTCAATCTGTTCAAACTGCATGCATAAAGCCAAGGCCACGCATGTTTTGAAAAAAGGCCGCGCGCCACAGCGCGAGCAGTATCTGAAATAACATGGGACATCTGCCATGTTTTAGCGGGACTCCGAACATGATAGAGTCCCCAAGCATGTAGGTGGCAGCACCTTATTTGCGTCCTGACCACCAACAAGTGAAAGTCCATGGCTGAAAACGACGCATGGTAGTTATCATTTGTCCATCATTTGGCATAGTGATTTTTCTGTTCAATATGTTGACCGTTGTTCGAAATTTGCCTGTCAGATTCAGATTTTCGGAAACACACTGAAAACTTTCACCTGAAAATCTCCCAGTGTCTGCACAGATGGATACCACCACAAAACTTTTCAAAATATTTGATTTTTTATCATAAAAATGGCAACTTTGTTGGGATTTTTGCACTCTGCTTTCAAGTCCAGTGAACAGCATTCTGAGATGACCCCTCAAGCTTCACCAGCTTCCTAATGACAAAAATCCAATAAGGCCTTTCTGCTGGTCAGGCCAGGGTCAACTGCATTCATGATCATGCTGAATAGAGGCTGATGAGATTTTAACATGGTATCTTAGCAACGCGACTCATTCTTCCGCGTATCACAAATACTGGGAAATGCACCCAGTAAAATGTGTTCAGCCATATCACTGGCGTATTGATTTTGCTGAATACGACCAAAAATCCATGAAGATAAAAATGCTGCAGACATTGTAGTAGCTTTGGACCCTGTTACTTATAATATACAAAATTTAATTAAAAGGCCAATCTAAACATCGATTATCCTCCTCTCATTCGTTTCACTTCCTGCCCAGACGGAATCCACTCTTTATACCCAGCTGCTACTCACCAGCGATTCGGCGAATCGTACAGACTAGGCGTAGATGATTGTACAACGTATGTACGTCCTGTACTGGTTTTGCTTCAGCAAATGCCCGTGTGTGAGTGTTTGTTGGATGATACGTAAGTACGTTTTTCCCAGTTATATCGGCCTTGTAGAGTAATGATATCTCACACGCTGAGAACTACATGTACGAAAGAGACAGCTTGGGCATGCGAGACATTTGAAAAAACACGCCTATAAACGTATGCAAATAAGGCGGCAAATGGTAGGCTATGACCTACCCGGTCGTATATGGTATTACCAGACATCCCATGCACAGCATCGATTAAGGCTAACCACTTTGCCATACATCTGGTGTTGCTGAACATGTAACATTACGTGTGTCGGCATTCGGTCGGCCTATAGGCCTATACATTGTATTTTGTAATGTGCATCCAATCTGTTCTGGGTAAATTTTCGTCAACTTCAACTTGTCTTCATCGGATTCGTAATATCAGACCTACACGCAGAAAGGAGAAGCACCACGAAAAAAAACGAAAAAATGTCGGCAATGCTTTAACTCGTCATACATCAGTTTGAATAAATGCTAATCTTTTTCTTACTCATGCCTGAGAGCATGAATATTGATAGATAAGTCTCCTTTCACCATAAAAGTAAAGATAGTGAGTGTTACCATAAAAAAACAATCAAAAGCCTTCGAGACACCAAGTCCAAATGTGAGAGTCGTGAAAGCGATAGGGCACTCTAAAAAATTTCTCGTCGTACTGACAAGCTGGAGCTCGTTCTCAGAATATGCTTAAATTGACAGGGTCTATCTTGTCAATTGACAAGTTTTTAACTTGTCATCCTCAGAAAAGAGACATCTTATCATTGAAACAACTACATCTCGTAATTCAGGCTACACAAAAATTAAAAATTATGCGCCAAGAGACCGTTATGCGGTAGTTACAAGTACTAATAACAGGTACATATGAAAGAAAAACTCTGAGAGACTCCCAAATTTCAGGGCCTACGGCGGGATTCGAACCTACGACCTATGAAATATATAAACTACTAGACATAACCCCTAAACCCTCGTGGCTATTGAGGCAACGATGGTGACAGCATGCTTAGAGTTCAAGAAATTGAGCGATAAATGTGAGGGAAGCGCATGCGCAATAACGTCCTGCCACCTGCAACTTATCGCCATACCTTGTCAACTGGATAAACTGAACTCGTCCCAGAGATGTGCGACTCGCCATGACAAGTAAATCGTGTCATGAATGACGTAATTCGTCAGGCTGACTAAAGCATCTCATCAATATTCGCAGACAAGTTGCGGTGACAAGAATTTTTTAAGAGTGGGGAAAATCAGCAGAAATGGTCCGTTTGTCGCCCCTCGAAAAAATCACCGGTTTATGTAGGCTATGTGAGACATACAGCTGGGGTAAACCAGCCCTTTATTTTGCAGAAAAAGATCAAGTCATGGATAAGAAACAAGGCTCGTCAACACAACATGACATCTGTTATGTGTTATGTGCTATCTGCCTCGAACAGCCGAGAAATGCCAAATCTTTGCATCATGCACGCACCTATTTTGTGAGCGATGTTTAGAGAGCTACATAAAAGGGCAGGAATCCCAAGACAGTGTGGCTTGTCCCACCTGCACAGTCGTGTGCCCTATGGAAGAAATAAAGGCCGCCTTGCTGGGCAGTGCTTCTGGGGGGGACGGAAGACAGTTTCTTCGAAACACGAACACTGTACGTTGTGCTCCTATAAGGGTCTTGAATCAAGAGCCGAATATTTCTGTGAGAATTGTGATGATCATACACTACTGTGTTCCGATTGTGCGGCATCTCATAAATCACGTTTGAAACGGCACACTGTAAAACCGCTGTCGATGTTCGTGCGAATCGCACCATGTCAAAAACATGGAGATAGGCCCTTGGGACTTGTGTGCCTGGAATGCGACTCAGTGGTATGTGAAGTTTGCGTCGATCTAGACCACGATGGACATGAACTCGGAGATATACGGGATGCGATGAATCAGTTATCAGACACATATGGACTTCTTAGTGGTGCTGGTCCGAAAATATCCACTCTGAAGAGTCAATTTCATGATATTCGAGAGCAAGAAGAAAGTGTCATTGCCAGGGTTAAACAAGAAGCAGAACGAATCAAGGAAGAAATTGATAGAAAAAGCGACGAGATAGTAGCATCTATTGACGCTCATGTAGAGGGAAAACAGATTGACACACAAATCAGCAACCTGGAGGAGGCCATCCGAGATATCACAGCGCGTGGTAAGGAGATTTTCTCGGAAGGGGTTTCTAATGCGGGGCAATATCGTATGGCAGTAAACACAAAAAACACGTGGGAAAAGGCCACTGTCGATGCATCGAAGGAAATGGAGGATTTGGAGCGTAAACTGCACGTTGTTTCTGTCCCAACGTTTATTCCCAGCAAAGAAACGACACCAACAGTAGGTCAACTGCGATCATCACAGAATAGCACGACATCTCTTGGAAAGGAATCCATTCAGAAAGCCCAAGTGTGGACTATGATGTTGGGAGGGACATTTCGGAGAAATCCTTGCTATGAACTAGGTAATGTTCTCGTGTCAAAGCAAGAAACATACCTGACGACCTTTTCATGTTTTGAATTCGCCACAAGCGGTAGTCGTGGCAGCCCAGGTCTGCTTGTAATGAGTTGCTTGTGGGGACTCTCACGCAAAGCGATCGCAGTCACTGGAGATGTGCTCACAGCAATTCCTTTCACCGACTCTCGACTGGCAGTTCTGACACTGACGCAGACGGAGACGTTCCGTGGAGAATATTTTTATGAATCTAATATATTCATCATTGATTACGATGGAACACTGGTATCAAATTATCCCTTAACAAATACTGTAGCATATCAATACATCCCGTGCTCACTGGCCAAAACAACGGGCAATAACTTTATTCTTCTGTGTAGAGATTGCAAAGATCCGAACAAGTACTCAATATATTTGTTGTCGCAAACGTTCTCTCCGCTGATGGGTCCGATTGTGCTTCCACAGGCAATAACCTCATTCTTGAGGGATGATTACTTTACAATTAATTTTTATGGCTCCAAATCTGCAGATATGCTATTTTTCAACTGCAAGAAACAAGGGAAAGTGATTGCCATGTCTCTGAAAATGAAACATGATAGTTCAATGGGATTCTTCAGTCATGGGTCGATGAAAAACCTAGAGCTGCACTCCGTTGAAACGGAGCCTTCCCTCTCAGCACCGTTGGAAGGGCACTACATTATGGATGTTTGCTGTGACGGCGGCAAGGTGTACTTGTGCACGAAAAAGGGAGCGCGGACAGACCAGTCATCAGAGGCGGGACCGATTAGATTCTACGAGGCCACGTTCTCATCCGAAAAAAAATGGGCGTTCGAGTGTATTTCTTTGGTTGATGGATCTGGGAAACCCTTCGACAGGCTGAAGAAGGACGAACTGCTTTACATTGGAGTTCATACTGGAACGTTCATGTGCATGGTGTGCAGTCCTATTCCCCTAGAGGAACTTGGATTCTCGGTCACACCTGGAGTAAACGTAACGTGGTATTATGGCACCATACCATAGTAAATATATCTAGGAAATAAGGAATCCCTGGAGACAACAAACTAAACATGGCCCATATTTTCAAAGCTGTATTAATGCTAAAATGCATTTTAGTCCAGCACTTGCATGCTTGTAGGCATGCAAGTGCTGGGCTAAAATGCATTTTAGCGTTAAAACAGCTTTGAAAATTTGGGCGCAGTGATTGCTACTTGTGCTTCTTCACAGACACATCTTTTATATCGCTGGCATACATTGCACAAAAACCATCCATCGGACCATCCAGGTACCAGTTGTCCGGGGGCAAATCGTCCAAGGCGCGAATTTTCCTGGGGCGAGTTGTCCTGTTACCCTGTAACTGTAGCGGTTTTAACGAACTGGAGCAAGCCAATTCGATGGAGAATGATCGTATTGTATGCTGTGTGACGCCTAAACCTTGACGTCAACTCTCCTTTTTCGAATGGATATGTGTAGGAAGAAAAGTATTATTAAATTAAATTAAATTAAACTTTTCATTTTTACATAGATGTAGTAGGCAATATGATCTGTGACACGTGGTCATCGTGCAACATTCTCCAACGCAGCCATATCGGTGCAGGAAAAATCAAAGGATTTCACAGCAATGTTGAATTTGGTATCGTCGGGAAAGAAACCTGAGGTCGGCGCTGGTTTCTATTTCAATCTTTCGGCGGTCGGAATGAGTAGCCTACATGGCGTATTGACCTCGAGTATTGAAGAGTATGGTCACATCACCTAACCGTATCACCAATACTGTGCCAACGGCAACGAGATGCCAGATAATGCGACTAACCCGTTCTGATTCTTAAAGGACGTCTCATGGTGCACATGTGATGCTTTATACTAATAATAATAATAATAAAAGAATTGTGTACATCTAATACACATGTGGTTTGGAAAATAATTGTATTACTATAACGGCATTGTTTCGTTTGTCTACTTGTAATTGGTTCTTCAAATATTCATACATTGTCATACCATATACATGTACCCGAGTTTACAACGTAATGTCAGTTGTTGTACAGATAGCTCTGCTTTGGAAAATGAATGTAGGCCTACTTGTAAATTGTACGTCAACTGGAAATGCCCTTGTTTAGGTTGTATTCGATATACCCATTTGCTTATAATAATACAATGCCAGATGCTCTAAAAATACAGCAATGCTTCGGGAATGCTTAGTGTTCTTGTGAATGATTCGATAACTACATGTACAAATGGTGTTGTTTAGGGTAGGGCCTACTCCATATTATACTCATAGACATTTTCTTGTATTGCAATGTCAGTTGTTCTATAGGCTAACCACGGCTGTGCTTTGGAAAATGAAACGCTTGTACTTGTAAATGGTTGTGACATCACTAATTGAGCGCGAAATTTGAATTCTGAGAAATGCATTTTTGTGTGTAGCTTGAAAATGAGCTGAGATTTTTCACCAAATTTTCGCCAGCCATATAGAGTGATGTCTCATAGCCATTTGGAAGATCAAAAATATTCATTATATTTGAAGTGGTCAGCTCCTCTTTAAATTGTTGTTCTATAAAAGTAGGCCTATTTGTGCTTTTGAAAATGAATAATAAACTACATGTATACGTAGAGTACATTTCTTTCAATGGCGAGGAAAGCTGTGGTTTGGAAAATGAATGAACTTGTAAAAGGTTCGTCTACTGCACATTTCACTCTTTAGTTTGTATCAGCTTATGAAAGTTCTGTGCTTTCGAAAATGAACTCGCCAATTGCTATTCCACTGATTTAATGTTAGTTGTTCTATAAAAGTATTTGTGCCTTTGAAAATGAATACGTGTATTAAACATTTCTTTCAATGGCGAGGAAAGCTGTGGTTTGGAAAATGAATGAACTTGTAAAAGGTTCGTCTACTGCACATCTCGGGGAAAACTTAATGATTTACTTATGACTTATTTTTTAATGGACTCTTGTTTTCTTGAAGTTGTTTTCTTGAATTCGGGACATCGATTTTGGGGGCGTTCATTAGCGGGAATTTGGGCATATTACAAAGTAGCCTACACGGAAAATCACCCTGGTGACCCCCTCCTATTTTGCCAACTTGGGGCTAATTTGGTACGGTACAGGTGTAATGAATGAGAATGCCTCCATATGCCAATGCCTGCTTTGTGGCGGACACTCAAATATAGAAAGACAGCGCCTTCCCCATTGTCGGGTCGCCGCTTATACTGTTAGGGCCGTATGCACGGGTCGCACTTTCATTAAAGGGAGACATGCGAAAAATATTGCCCGGCGGGCACAAGTTGTCTGAGTTGTAGCGCCGTCTGTTAATACACGGTGACACTACACTATATCACAGGCGCCTGTAGAGCTATCAGTGAGTTAAGAACACTTTTCTAACCAAACGTATCTAAAACACACAACACGTATCTAAAAACACACCACGAGCTCATAAATTCGTCAGCTCGGGGTGTGTTTTTGACAAACTAGTGTTTTTTGGTTAGATACGTGTTCTGAGCTCACTAATAGCTCTACAGGGGCCTGTGCTATAGCGTAGTGTCACCGTGTATTAACAGACGGCGCTACAACTCAGACAACTTGTGCCCGCCGGGCAATATTTTTCGCATGTCTCCCTTTAAAGTCTGACTTTTCGCAATGCTTCAAGCATAGAGAAAGTCTAACTTAAGCTATACTTTAGGCTAAAGTGCGGTCCGTGAATACGGCCCTTAGTCTTTTTTGGAGGGACATTGGCAAAAGGGAAGCATTAAAAAATATTTCCCACCTGGACAAACTGTCTCAATCTGTTTAAAGCTGAACTGCAGGCATAAAATCAAGGCCACGCACGTTTTTAAAAAAACGCCGCGCGCCAAGCCACAGCGCGAGCAGCCTACCTGAAAAAACCTGGGACATCCGCCATGTTTTAGTGGGACTCCAAACATGATAGAGCCCCAAGCATGTAGGTGGCAACACCTTATTTGCGTCCTGACCGCCAACTGGTGGAAGTCATGGCTGATAACCCTGTAAGTACAATCTCGGTCAGAAGTTATTAACCACTGGGTATTTGTAAATTACTCCGTGCCCCCCCCCCAATAGTTTTTCACCAATTTTTGGTGCGTGTAAATTAGATCATTTGTCCATCATTTGGCATAATGATTTTTCTGTTCAATAGGCTGACTTGGGTTTTACCGTTGTTCGAAATTGGCCGGTCAGATTGAGATTTTCGTAAACTCCGCAATTCCTGAGAATTTTCACCTGTAAAATCTTCCAGTGTCTGCACAGATGGATACCACCATAAAAATTTTTCAAAATATTTGATTTTTTCACTTAAAAATGGCAACTTCGTTGGGATTTTTACACTCTGCTTTCAAGTCCAGTGAACAGCTCTGAGATGACCCCTCAAGCTTTATTAGGTTCCTATTGACAAAAATTCAATCAGGCCTTTCTGCTGGTCAGGCCTTTTATGGGTCAACTGCATTCATGATCATGCTGAATAGAGGCTGATCATATTTTAACATGGTATCTTAGCAACGCGACTCATTCTTCCGCGTATCACAAATACCGGGAAATGCACCCAGTAAAATGTGTTCAGCCATATGACCGGCGTATCGATTTTGCTGAATACGACCAAATAACACATGAAGAAAAAAATGCTGCAGATACTGTAGCAGCTTTGGACCCTGTTGTATAATATACAAAATTCAATTAAAAGACAAATCTATAACCATCCATCCTTGCTAACCATTGATTATTATCCCATTTGTTTCACTACCCGCACAGACGGAATCCATCCTTTCTACCCAGCTGCTACTGATTCGGCGAATCGTACAGACTAGGTGTAGATGCTCGATTCAGTTGTACACCGTATGTCCTGGACAAAGATTCTGGTTTTGCTTCAGCGAATGCCCGTGTTTGTTGGATGCTACATACGTAAGTACGTTTTCTCCTGTTTTATCGGTGTTGTGGAGAAATGATACCACACGATGAGAGTTAGGAAAGAGAGAGCTTGGGCATGCGAGACATTCGAAAAAACATGGTCTATAGTGACGTATGCATGTAACACGGGAAATGATCATGACCTAGGCTACCCGGTAGTACACGTATACCAGACATATCCCACTGCATCGATTGAAGTCCAACCACTTTCTCATACATCTGGCGTTGCTGATGTCGGCCTATAGGCCTGTATTTTGTAATGTGCAACCAATCTGTTTGGGGTAAATTTTCATCAATTTGAACTTGTCTTCATCGGATTCGTAACATTTGACCTAATGCGGAAAGGAGAAGCTGCTCCCGGTTCGTTAAACAGACACAGACGACATCAGTTTGAATAATGCTGATCTTTGCCTCACACACACCTGACAGCATGAATATACATGTAATTTGAAAGTAGCGAAAGTGAGTAACAGGTTGGTCACCATGACAAAGCAATCATTGAAAAGCCTTCGAGACACAAAGTCCAAATATCAGAGAGTCGTTTGTGGCTCCTCGAGAAAAAAAACCCGGTTTGTAGGCTATGGGAGACAGGTTGTGGGGGTAAACCAGCCCTTTATTTTGCAGAAAGGATCAAGTCATGGACAAGAAACAGGGCTCTCCAACACAGCATGACATCTGCGCCATCTGCCTCGAACAGCCGAGAAATGCCAAGTCATTGCCATCATGCACGCACCAATTTTGTGAACGATGTCTGGAGAGCTACATAAAAGGGCACGAATCTCAAGACAGTGTAGCTTGTCCCACCTGCACAATCGTGTGTCCTATGGAAGAAATAAAGGCCGACTGGCTGGGCAGTGCTTCTGGGGGAAGAGAGAAGACAGTTACTTCGGAAAATGAACGCTGCAGGTTGTGCTCCTATAAGGGTCTTGAATCAAGAGCTGGATATTTCTGTGAGAATTGTGATGATACACTGTTGTGCTCCGATTGTGCGACATCTCATAAATCACGTTTGAAACGTCACACTGTCAGACCGTTGTCGGCGTTCATACGAATCGCACAATGTCAAAGACACGGAGATTGCCCCTTGGAACTTTTGTGCTTGGAATGTGACTCAGTCGTATGTGAAGTTTGCGTCGATCTGGACCACGCTGGACATGAGCTCGGAGATATACGGGATGTGATGAATCAGTTATCAGACACATATGGACGCCTGAGTGGTGCTAGTCCGAAGATATCCACCCTGAAGAGTCAACTTCATGACATCCAAGAGCAAGAAGGAAGTGTCATTGCAAAGGTTGAACAGGAAGCCGAACGAATCAAGGAAGAAATTTATAGAAGAAGGGACGAGATTGTAGCATCTATTCGCGCTCATGTAGATGGAAAACAGATTGACACACAAATCATCAACCTGGAGGACGCCATCCGAGATATCACAGAGCGTGGTAAGGCGATTTTCTCGGAGGGGGTTTCTAATGTGGCGCAATATCATACGGCAATAAACACAAAAAGCACGTGGGAAAAGACCGCTGTCGATGCTTCGAAGGAAATTGATGATTTGGAGCGTAAACTGCAGGCTGTTTCAGTCCAAACGTTTATTCCTATCAAAGAAACGACACCAAGAGTAGGTCGTCTTCAATCATCAGAGAATAGCAGGGTATCTCCTGGAAAGGAATCCATTCAGAAAGCCCAAGTGTGCACCTTGATGCTCGGAGGGAAATTTCAGAGAAATCCGTGCTATAAGATAGATGATGTTCTCGTGTCGAAGCAGAAAATACACCCAGAAGTTGATTTAAGGACAATCATTTCATGTTATGAAAGAAACGGAAGTAACACACAAGTGCTTACAATGACTCCTAGTTCTCCGAACGAACTGTTTTGCACATATGACCATTATGATGAGGTAGCATCAGTCTTTTCATCCGACGACTCTCAACTAACAATTCTGAGCAAGAGATTGGGCCATAAAGGGTTATTTTTTCCCTACATAGGCCTATTTGCACTTACCCGCTGTCAAGTTCGAGAAGATACATATTATTACATGCGTCAGGACGATGTAGATCTAAACATTCATCAACGACATGTCCCGCTCGCGCTATCCAAAACAAAGCGGAATAACGTTCTTCTTCTTTGCAAAACGGGGTCTCCGCCCCGTTACTCGGTTTATTCGCTGTCAGCGAAGTTTGAGGTGTTGAACGGTCCCACTTGGCTTCCGGAGAAAACGTCGTCATTGGGGAACGACAGTCTCAAAATGTGCTACTCTGAATCTACAGGTCTGCTACTTCTCCACAGCAGAAAACAGGGCAAAGTGATTGTCATGTCACTGAAATTAAAACATAGCACCTCAAAGGGATTCTTCAGTCATGAGTCGATGTATAACCTAGAGCATTACATCGAAGCTGAGCCTGACCTCCAAGCACCGTTGGAAGGTCACTACATCATGGACATTTGCTGCGAAGGCGACAAGGTGTACTTATGCACGAAGAAAGGAACGCTGACAGACCAGTCATCCGAGGCGGGACCGATTCGATTCTACGAGGCCAAGCTTTCATCCGAAAACAAATGGGAGTTTGCGTGTATTTCTTTGGTTGATCCATCGGGGAAGCCCTTCGACGAGCTGAAACAGGACGAATTGGTGTACATAGGAGTTCATACTGGAACGTTCATATGCATGGTTTGCTGCCCCATTCCCCTGGACCAAGTTGGACTATCAGCCAAGCCTGGAGTGAACGTAACGTGGTATTATGGGGCGTTACCGGAGACAACACACTAAATACACCTCAGCGATTGCTACTTGTGCTTGTTCACAGAGGCATCTTACTGACTATATCGCCGATACACAGAGCAGAAGAACCATCCATACTACGGTTCAGAATGCCGGACCTGCAACTGTAGCGGTTTTGTTGGTTAACCAGCTAGAGCAATCAAATTCGATGGAGAATGACCGTATTGTATGCTGTGTGACGCCTAGATCTTGACGTCAACTCTCCTTTTTCGAATGGGTATGTGTTGGAAGAAAACTTCATTTTTACAGTATGCAGTACACTTTGGGACGTGGTCTCACCGTGCAACATTCTCAAACGCAGCCGTGTGGGCGCTCACTTTCCAATTACATGCAGATGCAAGTAAAATCAAAGGATTTCACAGGAATGTTGAATTTGGTGTCGTCAGGAAAGAAACCAGAAGTCGGCGCTGATTTCTATTTCCATCGTACGATCGGAATGCGTAATGACCTCTGGTGGAGAGTACGGTCACATCACCTAAACTTATCACCAATAGTACTTTGCCAAATGCAACGGGATGCCAGATGATGCCAACCCGTTCCGATTCTTACAGGAAGTGCACATGTGATGCTACATGTAGATCTAATACAGCTATGGTTTGGAAAATAAATGTACATTTTTTTTGTGTTTGTACTTGTAAATGGTTCTTCAACTATTCATATTATTGCTTAGCTTGCAAATTCATATACCCGAGTTTACAATATAATACAGTTGTTCTACAGATACAGCTGTACAGCTGTGCTTTGGAAAATGGGTGTATATACTTGTCAATTGTACGTCTACTAGAAATGCCGTTGTTTAGGTTGTATTCGTTATACCCATTTGCTTACAATAATACACTGCCAGATGCTCCAAAAATACAGTTATCCTTCGGGAAATGCTTGTTCTTGTGAATAATTCGTCAACTACAGTCATGTACAAATTGTACTGTTTAGGGTACTCCATATATCCATTTTCTTGTTTTGCAATGTCAGTTGTTCTATAACTACAGTTGTGCTTTGGAAAATGAAACGCTTGTACTTGTAAATGATTGTTTAGTTATACATGTACTATTACTCTATGTACATTACCCATTATACTTACAACGTAGTTCTGTAAATGAAGCTGTGGTTTGGAAAATGAATCGTCTACTGCACATTTCACTGTGTAGTTTGTATCAGCTTATGAAAGTTCTGTGCTTTCGAAAATGAACTCACCAATTGCTATTCCACTGAGTGTGGGTTTGCTTAAATTTAATGTTAGTTGTTCTATAAAGGTATTTGTGCTTTTGAAAATGAATATTAAACTACATGTATTCTTTCAATGGCGAGGAAAGCTGTGGTTTGGAAAATGAAAATGAATGAACTTGTAAAAGGTTCGTCTACTGCACATTTCACTGTTTAGTCTGTATCAGCTTATGAAAGTTTTGTGCTTTCGAAAATGAACTCACCAATTGCTATTCCACTGAGTGTGGATTTGCTTAAATTTAATGTTAGTTGTTCTATAAATGAGTATTTGTGCTTTTGAAAATGAATATTAAACTATGATACTGTTATATGTTAATAAACAAGAAGTCAATCTCCAGAATTCACGAATTTTCGACCCCAACCGGGGTCTTTTTAAGTGGAACTTTACAATCTGAAACTCTAGAAAAGACTGAGCTGAAACCCGAATGTAGAACTACATAAATCTGTGTAGACAGGACAAACAAGCAATTAAGGAAAGAATAGCGACCAAGCCCCACGGGTGGCCGCTGGACAATTAAGAAGAAGCTATTTTAGCTGAAAGAAAAGGTTGAATAACTGCAGGGTTGCTCAGCCTGACCAAAAGCAGAGTGTAGGTAACTGGCGCAGAGCTTCATTTGGCTGAAAGAAAGATTATAAATTAATAAGACATGTGTAATACATAACAAGCACAAAGCGAAAAGATGCACAAAGGTCAACACAAAGTAAAGGAATATAAAGGAAGTCAACTTCCAGATTTGTAGGAAAAAAACCCAGAATGGATAATGCAAATCACTGAGCAATGAGAAGAATAAGGCGAGGGGGATTAGAGCAAAAAAAGGGGGGAAGGGGAGGGAAAAGACAAGGCCTAGACCAAGAGGGGGAGCCACGTGCCCTCCGCAACTGGAAAACCAAAACGAAATAGGCCTACCAGGGTGAGAGAAAACGAAGAACACCAATGCCAAATTGGGGTCTCAGGACCTCAGTATCTTGTGTTAAGACCTGAGGGGGTGATGGTTTTAAGGGTCCACATCCATTTCGACTCTGTCTGAAGGAGAGTCGTCTCATCTGGACATGTCTCGAGGATGGTGAACAACACGTCCGTGACAGAATGTTATACTGTTATATGCACATGCATACTGTTATATGCACATGTTACGTGTGAACATCTCATACATACATATACAGTACATGTACATGTACACGTACACGTACACGTACACGTACAGTACATTTCTTTCAATGGCGAGAAAACTTCCAATATGGATGATGGAAGATTTGAATTCCAGCCTCATCTATCTGTTGATTATCATATGAATCCTATCATATTTACCATATCTATTGATTCAAGTATGACTCTTTTTTACACGAAACCAGGTAAAAAGGCACTGGTAAAAAGGCACTGGTAAAAGGCACCGGTAAAAAGGCACGTGAAATTCACGGGGTAGGTAAAAAAGGCACAGTTGTGAGAAAACTTCTTGGGGTAGTGGAATATGGCATGTTTCATTTATGGCAGATTTCTGTTATTTCACTTAATGTACTTGACGATAGCGCCCGTCAAATCAGAAGCACTGCACTGTTCACTTCAACAACTGAGTTCTCGGGGAAAACTTGATGATAAAGCTTGTTTTTTTAATGGACTCTATTTTCCTGAAGGGCTGAATTCGGGACATCGATTTTGGGGGCGTTCATTAGCCGGAATTTGGGCATCATCATCATCATCAAGGCATCATCATACTATAATTTGAGCAACGTTTGTCTGTCTGTTTTTTAGCCCGCTTGGCCGCAAGGCCCAGCAGGGCTTATGCTGTGGTTGGGGTCGTTGAGTGGTGGTCTGTCGTGCGTCAGTCCGTACGGCGGTCCGTACGTTGGTACGGCGGTACGTCCGTAAACTTTTGGCTCGTTAGCGCTCTAGCACCTTTATTTTTTGACGAATCTTTTTTATCTTTGGTGGGTGTATATATGGGCCTAAGATCTAGATCGAATTCGATTTTGACCACGGTTGGATTCCTATTTAGGCCTCCAGGGGGCGTTTTGTGAAAAATTTCAAAGGGCTGTATTTTGATAATGGTTTGAACTATCATGTTGAAACTTTGTACACATGTACCTCTAGGTTACAGCAACCTACAGACAAAATTTTCGCGAAGTCTGATTCTTGACTTTGCCGCTAGGGGGCCGAAACCAAAATCACTGAAAGTACTGTTTCTCCCTTCCCAAGAGACGGATCTTTGTCAAATTTTTATCATGGGTATATCTAATAGGGATACATAAGATATAGTACTCGCGTTTTCAATTTGACCTACTTTTCAAGTTCACGGAGGTCAAAGTTCACTTGAAATTACGATATTGGCTCTTTTTGTAACGGTTTGACCTATTGCTTTGAAACTTTACACATATCTACATGTACCTCTAGGCTGTAACAACTCAGATGAATTTTCGGCAAAATCTGATTCTTGACTTTGTCTCTAGGGGGCCAAACTGCTTCAAGCCAAGCGGGCACAGTGCCATTGGCACTATTTTTTGTCTGTTTGTTCCCCTAATCCTCCGGCGTCCTTGGGCCGACCGTCGCCAAACTTGGTGGGTGGATGGAGGTTGACCCCAGAATTGCCCTTGAGGGGTTCCTTTTTGGGAAGGTCAAGGTCATTGAGGTCAAAGGTCAAATGTTTGTTTTTCGGAGGTTCTTGGTCCATTTGGGATGAAACTTGGTAAGTGTATTCGTGTTGACCCCTTCATAGCAGACATGGGTCAAGACTGGGCAAAGGTCAAAGTCATCGGGGTCAAGGTCAAATGGTTATTTTGCAGAGGTCCTTGGTCAAATCGGGATAACCTCTGGATGGCAGACGTGTGTCGAGTTGGGCAAAGGTCAAGGTCAAAGGTCAAATGCCTGTATCTCTATGGTCCTTGGTCCAATCAGGTCAAGGTCAAAGTCAAAGGTCAAGTTTACCATAGCCTCTGCCCCCATCTACGCCCCTGTGTGGCCGGTAGGCCCGTGGCATCAACAACTCATCAAAAAGTGCTCATTTCGACAATGTGCTCGCACCAACTTTGTGCCCGCCCCACGGGTACTTTTGACTAGTACCGGTATTACAAAGTAGCCTACGCGGTAAAATCCCCCGGTGACCCCCGCCTACATGCCAACTTGCCAACGTGGGGCTAATTTGGTACGGTACAGGTGTAATGACTGAGAATGCCTTAATATGCCAGTGCCCGCTTTATTGTGTGGCGGACACTCAAATACAGAAGACAGCGCCTCCCCATTGTCGGGTCGCGGCTTATACTGCCAGTCTTTTTTGGGAGGGACATTGGCAAAAGGGAGGCAGTGAAAAATATTTCACACCTGGACAAACTGTCTCAATCTGTTTAAAGCTGAATTGCAGGCATAAAACCAAGGCCACGCACGTTTTTAAAACATGCCGCGCGCCAAGCCACAGGAACGTTCTAAAATACGATCCTTAGTTTTTGTTGACTCGTTTGCGACAGATGCTTCCTTGGAAGATCAGTGATGTCGTGGATGACATCACTGATCGACCTCAAAGGTAATTATCGCAGGCGACGTAGTAGTCGCATCGGTAGTCGCCCCCATTTTAGTCGCAGGTGTGCGGCGCCCTTTAGCAACGCGACTCATTCTTCCGCATAAATACCGGGAAATGCACCCAGTAAAATTAGACCAGCCGTATCACTGGCGCATCGATTTTGCTGAATACGACCAAAAATACATGAAGATAAAAATGCTGCAGATACTGTAGCAGCTTTGGACCCTGTTACCTTAACCCTATAATATACAAAATTCAATTAAAAGACAAATTTAACCATCCTTGCTAACCATCGATTATCCGCCTCCCATTCGTTTCACTGCCTGCACAGATGGAATCCATCCTTTATACCCAGCCTCTACTGATTCGGCGAATCGTACAGACTAGGCGTAGACATGGTAGATGCTGATTCAGTTGTACAACGTACGTCCTGGATAAAGATTCTGGTTTTGCTTCAGTGAATGCCCGTGTATTTGTTGGATGTTACGTAAGTACGTTTTCCCTGGTTTTATCGGCGTTGTGGAGTAGTGATATCACCCATGAGAGCTTTGAAAGAGAGAGCTTGGGCATGCGAGACATTTGAAAAAAACATGGCCTATAAACGTGCCGGACGCGGGAAATGATCTCGACCTGTTTTCAATTTTTACATGATTGTATACGTATACCAGACATATCCCACTGCATCGATTTAAAAAGTCTAACCACTTTCACATACATCCTGGTGTTGCTGTTATATGTCGGCATTCGGTCGGCCTGTAGGCCTAGCCTATATTTTGTAATGTGCAGCCAATCTGTTTTGGGTAGATTTTCATCAACTTGAACTAGTCTTCGTCGAATTCGTAACATCTGACCTACATGCGGAAAGGAGAACCAGCTCCTGGGGCCATATACGAAGCCTTCGCAACTTTGCGTTCACGCAAATCTATTGTAAGGCAGTCGGTCAACAATAGGGCTTAGTGCAGCCAAACAATAGATTCGTGTGAACGCAAAGTTGTGAAGGCTTCATAAATATGGCCCCAGGTTCGTTAAAGCGAATCGACAGTCGTTTTGTAAACAAAAGGATGATGTTTGTAAACATTGCCCTCACAGGAACAGGAACATGCAGACTAGAGAAACAGCTC
>NMRB01000182.1:299980-348762 GCA_002633025.1 Notospermus geniculatus | reverse complement strand
ACATGCAGACTAGAGAAACAGCTCAAACAAGTACATATGTATTGGCATTTTCAACCATCAGGACTTACACTGGGATATCACCATTTTGGCCAAGTGCAATCGAGGTCATGGATGTAGTTGTAGAAAATAGTGATTCACTTGGAGCAGTGTCGGGTTCATTAACGATGATCACAGGGTTACCATCCTCGTCACTGAATGATGTGAAGGAAAAGATCAACAGGAAATATCTTTCATCATGCTTTATGACATGAGGGCTACAGCGGTCGAGGGGATACACGACGGCCATATAGATTTAAAGGAATCTGGAAAACAAGGATCCCCAAGGAACCCTACGGAATAGGGAACCCCGATCACGCAGACCACGCGAGAATATCGACGCGTGGATTTGAACTGATAGTACACCGACGCCACCTATTATTCATGACGATTCAAGGTGTGATTGGCCGTGCTTGGTGAACTGCATCTCTCAAACAATGAGGGCCGATTTCACAAAGGGCGTTTAAGACTTAGATGCGTGTAAATTCGTCAAATGCATGGTGGAAGTGCGTGCATTTAGTGAAGTTACACGCGTCTAAGTCTTAAACACCCTTTGTGAAATCGGCCCTGAGCCTCTATAGGTGTCACGTCTGCTCTATCAGTCTCACGTGACCAGTTGGCGCTCCCCATTAAAGCGAATCGACAGTCGTTTGTAAACAGAAGGATGATGTTTGTAAACATTGCCCTCACAGCCAATCAGAATGCACGAAATTAGTGTTTGTAAACAAAGATTCGTCCCCTTGCATTCAAATCTTTTGGCTGACAAATCGCTTTAAACAGACACACATGAAAAAAAATATCGGCAATGCTACCGTCAGACATCAGTTTGAAATACTGCTGATCTTTTCCTCACACATACCTGATGGCATAAATATACAGGTAATTTGAAAGTAACAAGAGTGAGTAACAGGTTGGTCACCATGACAAAGCAATCAAAAGCCTTCGAGACACAAAGTCCAAATATCAGAGGGTCGTTTGTGGCTCCTCGAAAAGAAAACACCGGTTTGTAGGCTATGGGAGACAGGTTGTTGGGGTAAACCAGCCCTTTATTTTGCAGACAAGTCATGGATAAGAAACAAGGCTCTCCAACACAACACGACATCTGCGCTATCTGCCTCGAACAGCCGAGAAATGCCAAGACATTGCCATCATGCACGCACCTATTTTGTGAACGATGTCTGAAGAGCTACATAAAAGGGCACGAATCGCAAGACAGTGTGGCGTGTCCCACCTGCACGCTCTGGTGTCCTATGGAAGAAATAAAGGCCGACTGGCTGGGCAGTGCTTCTGGAGGCGGAGGGAAGACAGTTACTTCGAAACATGAACACTGTACGCTGTGCTCCTATAAGGGTCTTGAATCAAGAGCTGGATATTTCTGTGAGAACTGTGATGACACACTGTTGTGCTCTGATTGTGCGACATCTCATAAACTATCGCGTTTGAAACGTCACACTGTCAGGCCGTTGTCGGCGTTCGTACGAATCGCACCATGTCAAAGACACGGAGCTAGGCCTTTGGGACTTTTGTGCTTGGACTGTGACTCAGTTGTATGTGAGGTTTGCGTCGATCTGGACCACGATGGACATGAACTCGGAGATATACGGGATGTGATGAATCAGTTATCAGACACATATGGACGCCTGAGTGGTGCTAGTCCAAAAATATCCACCCTGAAGAGTCAACTTCATGATATTCAAAAGCAACACGGTAATGTCATTGCAAAAGTGAAACAAGAAGCAGAACGAATCAAGGAAGAAATTGATAGAAAAAGCGAAGAGATTGTAGCATCTATTGATGTTCATGTAGAGGGAAAACAAGTTGACACACAAATCAGCAACCTGGAGGAGGCCATCCGAGATATCACAGAGCTTGGTAAGGATATATTCTTGGAAGGGGTTTCCAATGCGGAACAATATCGTAAGGCGGTAAACACAAAAAACACGTGGGAAAAGGCCACTGTGGATGCATCGAAGGAAATGGATGATTTGGAGCGTAAACTGCATGCTGTTTCTGTCCCAACGTTTATTCCCAGCAAAGAAACGACACCAAGTGTAGGTCATCTTCGATCATCGTGGAATAGCAGGATATCTCCTGGAAAGGAAGCCCAAGCCTGCACCTTGATGCTTGGAGGGAAATTTCAGAGAAATCCTTGCTATAAACTAAGTAATGTTCTTGTGTTAAAGCAAAAAACAGACACGACAAGCAATTGTTCGAAGACGATCTTTTCGTGTTTTGAATTCAACAAAGTCGCTCATGGCAGCCCAGATCTCCTTGTAATAACTCCGGGTTCGCCCAACGAACTTTTCAGCATAACGATCGGAGTCACTGTGATCACAGCACTTCCATACAACCACTCTCAGCTTTTAGTTCTGACGCAGGAAACGGATTATTCTACTTGCCCCATATCTATGCCCAGAGTGCGTATCATTGATCACGATGCAAAACCGATATCCGATTGTTTCATACAAAGGTCCGACGTCCCGCTCTCACTGGCCAAAACAAAATGTAATAACTTTATTCTTCTCGGTCGCAATTACACATATACACAAGAGTACCAATACTCAATATATTTGTTGTCGCATACGTTTTCTGTGTTACACGGTCCGATTAAGCTTCCAGATGAAATAATCTCGTCCTTGGGGAATGATTCCTTCACGATGAATGTTTGCAGCTCCGAATCTGCAGATAGGCCTATGCTACTTTTCAACTTCAAGAAACTGGGCAAAGTAATCGCCATGTCTATGAAAATAAAACATTGTAGTTATATGGGTTTCTTCAGTGATGGGTATATGTATAACCCAGAGCACTACATTGAAGCAGAGCCTTCATTCTCAGCACCGTTGGAAGGTCACTACATCGTGGACATTTGCTGTGACGGCGGCAAGGTGTATTTGTGCACGAAAAAAGGAGCGCGGACAGGCCAGTCATCAGAGGCGGGGCCGATTCGATTCTATGAGGCCAAGCTTTCATCCGAAAAAGAATGGGAGTTCGAGTGCATTCCTTTGGTTGATCCATTGGGGAACCCCTTCGACGAGCTGAAAAAAGACGAATTGGTGCACTTTGGAGTTCATACTGGAACGTTCATGTGCATGGTGTGCAGCCCTATTCCCCTCGAGGAACTTGCACTATCGGCCACACCTGGAGTGAACGTAACGTGGTATTATGGGACCTTACCAGAGACAACACACTAAACACCTCTCAGCGATTGCTACTTTTGCTTGTTCACAGAGACATCTGATAGGCAACATCGCCAATACACAGAGCATAAAACTATATCCAACGGTCGAGGCCGGATCTGCAGCTGTACTGCTATGTTCACACTATGTTCCCGGCGGCCACGGCAATCACGTTTCAGGCCACCGTGGACAAAACGGGATGGACGTGAGACAACGCGGTGGGACGGGATGGGCAAACGTGACAGGCCGTGATTGCCGTGGATGCCGGGCCAGATTTTTAAACTGTCAAAAAATTTGCCACGGCGGTCACGGTGCGGATGAGAAACCTAGTAGGCCGTAGTTAAACGGGGTGAACGCAACAAAACGTTACAGTACGTATTAGGCCGCAACAAAACTTGGAGGCGGTCCGTAGTGGGCCGGGAGGCATGTGTATTCCCCCGGTCCTTTCAAGTTTTGTCACGTTCTGTCCCGTTTTGTGCGCGTTTTGTCACGGTTGCTGCGCGTTTCGTCCCGTTTTGTCGCGGTTCTCACGGCAAGCTAGGGTGGATGGTAGCCGTTTCGTCGCGTTCAATCACGACGCGTCCCGGCGCTTGACGGTTAAGGGCCCGGCGCGATACGGCGCATTGCGTTCTACTACGGTGTGACACGGCGCGCGCGGGCTGGGAGGGAGTAGAGAAAAGCCGGGCCCGGCAGGGGAGCTTCATTCGAGTCTGAGCAATCGGCGACACATTGCAGGCCTTCTTTTTATACCGTGGGCACAAACTTGCTCCAAAGCTGCCCGGCGTCCACGTTTCATCTATAGAAAGCCTTGGCAGAACGTGAAAAACGTGTCAGACCTTGATCAGAACGTGAGGGACCCCATCCGAACGTAACGGACCGGGAGGGAACGTACTGGCATCCGTGGTAGACCGCGGGCCAAACCGTAGTGCGCCTTTGAGCCTCCGGGGCTCAGCAGCCGCTTCCCCTACGGCCCGTCACGGACACCGTGATAGACCGAGAGGAAACTTAGCAAGACGTAACAAAACTTGAATACAGAGAAAAAAATAGCCAAAATCCCACGGAACACTACGTTTCGGGCAAACGGGGCTGCCGTGGCTGCCGGGAACATAGTGTGAACGTAGCATGGTTTTGATGGTTAAGCAATGGCTTTTTTGTCCATCCTTGCCATCTTCCGACCACTTTCCAAAAAAATCGTTCTTGCTTAACTTTGCTAGAGCAATCCAATTCGATGGGGAACGATCCTATTGTATGCTGTGTGACGCCCAGATATTGACGTCAACTCTCCTTTTTCGAATCGACGTGTGTAATAGGAAGAAAACTTCATTTTTGTAGCAGTACGCAGTGTCAGTGGGACCTGGCGATCGTGCAACATTCTCAAACGCAGCCATGGGCACCCACTTTTCAATTAGGTGCAAGTAAAATCAAAGGAACACAGCAATGTTGAATTTCGTATTGTCAGGAAAGTGAGGTCGGCGCTGGTTTCTATTTGAGTCCTACGGTCGGAATGCGAAATACCTCGGGTATTGGAGAGTATGGTCACATCACCTAAACCAAAAATAGACTAGATAAGTGAGCGATTTATATTTTTGCCTAAACTTACTTGACGTTGGTTTCACTTCAAAAAAATATGCGATTGATGCCCTAAATAACTGCCGTGAAAAGCAAAGGTTGATCCGCTGAAGATTTTGGGAAATATTTAAGTTTATTACCTGTGCATTTACTTTTGATTAAGGGTGTACATATCCAAGTTTACAATGTAATGTCAGTTGTTGAACAGATATACATGTAGCTGTGCTTTGGAAAATGAATGTACATGTAGGCCTACTTGTAAATTGTATGTCAACTGGAAATGCCATTGTTTAGGTTGTATTCGATATACCCATTTGCTTATAATAATACAATGCCAGATACTCTAAAAATACAGCAATGCTTCGGAAAATGCTTAGTGTTCTTGTAAATGATTCGTCAACTACATGTAAAAATGGTATTGTTTAGGGTACTCCATATACCCATTTTCTTGTACTGCAATGTTCTATAACTACAGTTGTGCTTTGGAAAATGAAATGCTTGTACTTGTAAATGGTTGTTTAGTTATACTATAACTCAATGTACATTGCCCATTAATATACATGTACAGTACTTACAACGTAGTTCTGTAAATGAAGCTGCTGTTTGGAAAATGAATGAACTTGTAAAAGGTTCGTCTACTGCACATTTCACTGTTTAGTTTGTATTATGAAAGTTCTGTGCTTTTGAAAACGAACTCACTAACTGCTATTCCGCTGAGTGTTAGTTGTTCTATAAAAAAGTAGTTGTGCTTTTGAAAATGAATGTTAAACTATGATATACTGTTATATGCACATGTTACGTGTGAACATCTCATACGTCATATACATACACGTATATGTACAATCATGGACATAAATTTATCTACACCTGATGTACATGTACCGTGAATATTTCAAATACTACTGGGCCAATTTTACCACGGTTTGTTCCGCACTAAAGTCCATCTTGTTGGTCATATTTCTCCATCAAAATTTTGGAAATTGGAAAATATCGTAACGTAATAGCTCATCAGAAAAAATCTCAAAAATTAGCATTTTTATTATGCAACTTTTTAATGAATTTTGTTGCATTTATGATAGAGTGGAGCCTTTGTCAACCGGCGTGATCGTATACCGTATACCTTTATGCCGTATAAAGTCTGGTTCAACCTGGAGGTGGACCATTGGAATGCCAAGTGAGAAAATGGAACATTCAATTTTGACCACAAGATCTGATGGCTGACAAGATCTTATGGCCAACGTTTATTATCAGGCACAATCATCTGATTCATTACGCCATAACATGTATAACCACAATTTTGTCACTCTTGCCACACTCTAACCACGAACTGCATTCCAATGGTCTACCTCTAGGTTGAACCTGGAAATAAGGCAAAATGGGAATACGGCGAAATGGGAATACGGCGAAATGGGACAAGGTGAAACAGGAAAAGGCAAAATGGGAATGTAAAGGCGAAATGGGAAAAGGCGATATGGGAATAAACCTTGGGTTGCGCTTACGCCCCAATGGTCGTGCAGAATATAGAGATCCGTGCCTACATGTATATGCAGACCTGCCTACCCTAACTTTGGGCTGGCTGTAATGTTTTCGAGGAATAACCATAAAATGACACCTTTCAGTGTAAAATATCGAAATGCAAAATTCTGCGGTTGTTCGTATCAGTGTACTTTTCTTCGTATCAGTGTAGTCCTTAATCAGAAAAACAGTCAAAATTACACAGGGGCCAAATCAGTTAGGCCCTACTGGCAATTGCCACCCTGGCCTATCATACCAAGACTACCAACACTGTATTGATCATTGTGTTCCCACCTAATTCCAAGCAAGCGCATTACTGAATGCTCGAGCATAGGCCTACCATGGAGGAATCCTCCATGAGCATAGCCTCTGCCATATTCAACCATCAAGGGTTAATATCAGGCAGTGACTCTAGGCCTTAGATAATATTCAATAGTTTTCACCAACTCCACTCAATATACTACGTCCAGCGCCCCAGGAGTAGGCCTATGGACACTGACCTCAAACATTTGTCAGAGATCAAAGGCAAGCTTGTGTTTATGNATATGACACGAGTTGCTATTAAATCCAATATTGATTACACGCAGCTACCTTTCTCAATTTCTTTGCCGCATGTTATGTCCCTTTGTTCTTTTGTTTTGTGTTTTTTAAACGTGAACCAAAAGAATAAAAGAGTCATAAATTCAGCTGAATTCATCTATTCAGTCGTACAGAATAGTCTCAATACCTGTGTTCGCTAAATCAAAATGATGGTAAAAATAATCTTTTGTTGTCCTTTGAAAACGAATAACGTGTCTGTGGAAAGGTAGACACGATAAGGCGCTGGTCAACGTGAGAGTTTTCTGAATTCGAGTTGACTCTAAATGGGCAATAGGAGCTGTCAGTGAGTTGACCAACAGGTGTCACTACGGCCCAATTCAATGCATATAGCGGACCCATTCATTCTTGATCAAGCACCAATCACGTGGATTTTCCTGTGTTGGTATTGGTCCGCTAGAACTTTGCTGCCATCTGTTGGCAATACGCGCGGCTGACTGCTCCTGTTATTCGCCGTAAGGTGGTTTCCTTCCGACTTACCCAGAGTCAATGACACAACGATTGCCTGGGACGATTGCGTACAGGTGTAATGTATGAGAATGCCTCCCATATGACACTGCCCGCTTTATTGTGTGGCGGACACTCAAATACAGAAAGGCATGTTTATCAGTCAACCTGAACAACAGGGCACAAGCCTCCAAAATAACCTGGTGACGTTGCGTCGGTTTGTGACCCTGACGAACAACAGTCAAATCCGCCATTTTGCGTAGGGTTATGTGATGCGTTGCGCCTCACAGCGCCGGTGTCGAGAGCATACTTCCGCGGTAAAAGTAGTTCCTGAAGAAATGACACTTCTGATAAATATTTGCTACTTTTATTGTATTTTATGATGATTTCCGATGAAGTAAATATATTTGAGTCAATTTATTCGCATATTTATATCAGAAGACCCATAATACAATATTTTATTGTTTCGGGAATGGCAAACAATACACAGTGCACGCACTGCATCAGAACAGCGAAATGCGTGTCAGTGCGCTGTACATTCTGTAGTGTATGGCATGATGGCGGGAATCCCCGACGTAAATCCTGATTTGGCCGAACAAAAACTAGACTAGGCAAAAACGCAGAATAACTCGCAAAATCTTAGTAAAATTCACTTTTGTGTGTCATATTGTATTAAATTATCCCAAAACTGCCATCGTTAGGTTCTTTTACGACACAAAAGTGATGAGTTTTACCGAACTACATCTTCTCGTGGATGCCTCAAAGTAGTCCGAAAGTAGATCCAGGTTGTTCGGTCGCCGTATCACTATCCCAGCTATAGGTGGGGGCGCAATAATATATTCAAGATGGCGGCGGTGATTTTTCCTCCGGGACTAAATCCCAAACCCAAGTCTCGCAATATCTCGCGGGATTTGGTCCCGGTGTTCCGGTTGAAACAGTAGTGGCTCAATGCACAGGCAATCAGACAGTCCTTGTTCATGATCGGCGACTTCCGACGGGTTTTCCTAGACCGCCACACATATACATGTACGACGAACATGTAGCTCTTCTTTGCCTGCTTGGTATCATAAATAAATGTCTGGACATGGTCATCGAGGTATCCAGGTTTACAACTCCCTACTTGCATAAAGAAAGCTGAGTGCTGGAAACAATACTTCTGCACTATCTACACATTATTTGACATGAGGCCTACAAATGATAGGAACTGAAAGTAAGTAGGCCTTTAAAATTCATACATGTATATAACATTCTGTTGTGTAAAAGAAAAATGTACGGTAATCTAATACGAACACTATGGCTGCAATATACTCTATTTCTCCAGACAAACATTGGGAAGGGCAAAGGGACTGTAGAAGGAAATAGATGGCTGTGACATCCAATTATATAACAATATGTTATAACTCAAAGCTGCATGGCTACATCTGGAATTGAATTCTTTGGAACTCTCTCATAATATTAGTATTTCGGTAGGCATCACATTCTTCTTCCATGAACTACATTGTCCCTGTACCACAACTTGTGATAAATCAAAAATGAATGTGATTTTACAAATACGTTGAAACTAGTGAATGTCATGGAAACTGTCAACACCCAAAGTCAATATATACATTTAACTGATTCTTCGTGCAAGCCACACTGATATCACATTTATAGTGAAATCAGGTACTTATTGATTATCGCCAACACCTTGATCCAAAGAGAAGGCAAGCACAAAAATCGACACACAATATGATGATATAAATATATAAAGTCAATTTCCAGAATGTTTGCGAATTTTCGACCCCAACCGGGGTCTTCTTCAGGCTGGAACTTTACAATCTGAAACTCTAGAGCAGACAGAGTTTCAGATTGTAAAGTTCCAGCCTGAAGAAGAGCCCGGTTGGAGTCGAAAATTCGCAAACATTCTGGAAATTGACTTTATATATATCGCCAACACCTTGACAGGTCAAATCTTTTTTCGGGAATGAATTCAGCTGATAAACATCATGACAAGTGGAAATCATGAGTCGGCGAGATTCTCGTGACCCCCACCACTCTCAATTACCCTTCGGACTTGAGGGTATGGAATGCTGCTAGCACGACAACGTTAGCTTTAAATGTTCACAGATTTTCAAAGATTCTGGAACTTCGTTTAGTAGTATAATAAATACAAATGCAATAATAATAAATACCAATGATATGTGGATGATTGACTATTAACATCACAACATGATCCACTGGACAAAAATACATTTCAGCAAATATATTAACAAGTATAAGGTTCAAATGATATTTACAGTAGTGAGTTTAAGAAACCATACGTTAACGCTAACGCTAACGTTATTGACATCATTTTGACGTCACATCGAATGAATTTGTTGTATTTCTTCGGGGAGTGACGTCATTTTGACGTACATGTAATTAGCGTTAGCGTTAGCGTTAACGTATGGTTTCTTAAACTCACTACTGTGCTTGTAGTAACTGAAAACTGAAGTCAAAATGTCCAAAAGCGTACTCATTTTCCAGTGAGATCAGCCGAATTAACCACTGGACAACTCCAATGATCATCATCACTTAACAAAGAAATCATGTGCAGTGAATCTCAATATCAAACTGCAGTGATGGCCTGCCTCGCCGTACTCTGTTAGAATACATTTGGACGTCACTCGACTGTAACATCCCATTATGCAGATTTTTTTTGATTTCTTATTCCAAAAGTCCAATCATAGAAAATACAAAAATACTTTATTTACAATGAAAAATACACAACCATGGTCGTCGATATCAGTCTCTCCAATCCTCACGGAATTCAAATGCAGCTAGAGTAGGATGAACAGAAGATGTCACCCCAACGGCAACCCACACCTGTTAGAGCCTCCATCAAACTGGCTGACCATTCTGTTGTCAATATCAGTAATAATGCCGTGTCCCTTGGCGAGGCTTATATAAGAAGTAGGCACAGGTCTTAAAATTCCGCACTAAAAAATGAACGATCAAATATTAGAAAATCCATAAGCATGATGCACTCTGTATGACGATATTGTAAATGGATGGTTCTTCAGCCATTATGCCGTTTCCTTCCTTTTCTCATCGTAGATTCTAACATGGTGAAATATGAATTTTTAAAAAATTAAGAAACTTTTATCAAGAACAGCTTCATTATTCTTGGTTATTTGGCAAATAAAACGAAAGGGCAGTGTGCACGGATATATTGTCAAAGGGCATGTGATGGTCAAATATCTTCGCCTATTTTCGGTATTTCTAATTTTGATGCGTTGAGAAATACAGAAGAAATCAATATGCATTCCCTTTGTGCACAAAGTTTGCCATTTGAAATGCAAATGAACTGGGAATGGTGTAACGTTGTCATTGCATCATAACTACGATAACACCTAATAAACACGTGCAATAGACAGGTCATTTCATCATTAAGAAGTTAAGGTTATGAAATCAGAGTTTGATGGACGGATTCAAAAGCAACCTCGTCCCCAGGGGTATAGTTCGCTCAGACAACCTCGGACCACTCGCTCACTAACCCCTGGAATCAGCTTCGGTTGCTAATCCAGGAATCTTGGACTAAGTATAGGTGGCAGCACGAGTCAAAATAATCAATTTGAAATACTAACCAGTGCTTTTTAAAATTCTTTTTACAAAAAATCATCAAACCTGGATATAGATAACCTTCTGGTTTGATCCGAAATATTTTCAAAATTTCTTTGGGTATATTCTTGGATATATTTGACGGTTTCCCGTCAACCAATCACGTGCGTTAAATCCAAAGCTGATGCCAGGGGTTAGTGACGCGACCGCCATATTGTCAGAAAGCGAACGACCCCTGGGAACGAGGTTGATTCAAAAGGGTCTTAACAGGTGTGAACCACTGTCTGGCGGACGATGACACTTGTATGAGATCGCTCATAGAGTTACATGTACGGTCAGTATAAAAGCCTACAGATCATACACCGAACACTGCATGTAGTTAGAGCCATGTGACTTCAACGTGGTTGCAGTCTGCCGTACTATATGCAGGATTGACGATACCACCATTCGCATAAGGCTTGACGATAATGTCATCAGTTACGCCAAGGTCATTCAGGGAATAATCGCTGGAGCTCGTCTGGGTCTTATCATTGGAACCGCCTAGTTCCTCTTCAGATATGCAGCCATCTGATCCATACAGAACTTCTTGAAATATTGAATCGATATTCGTGATCTCTAAATCAGTGTTGTTATTACCATCTTCACTTGAATAGTCATATGTTGGTCTGCCTGAATTCATGATTGCAACTCCCGAATCTGGTGAAAACACGGGTGGTGCATTTTCATTTAGGTTGGACGTAGTTAAAGAGCCAGCCTTTGAGTTTGCACCGGAGTGAAGACGAGCAGGGGTCAGCTGCCCTCCTTTGACACTCGCTGTACGAGCTACCTTTTTCCCGGGATCTGGATGTGCGGTTACTTGGGTTGAATTCTTGGCATCAGCATCTTGGGACAACTCGGCAATGGTTACATCATCATTTAGGTGGGAGGCAGTTACGGATCCAGCCTTCGAATTTCCACCGGACTGGAGACGAGCCGGGGTCAGCTGACCTCCTTTGACACTCTCTGTAGGAGACACTTTTTTCCCAGGGTCTGGATGAGCGGTCGTTGGGGTTGAAGTCACGGTAACTTCAGCGTTATCAGCATCTTGTGACAATACAGCAATGGTTACATCATTCAGGCTGGCATCAATAAAGGAGCCATTTGAATTTCCACCGGAGTGAAGCTTGGCAGGGGTCTGCTGACCTCCCTTGACGCTTACTGTATGCGCCACTTTCCCTTTAGGATCTGACTCTAGGCCTCTAGTTTCTGGCACTGAAGTTGCAACGTTAGCATCACTTTCAGACATTCTGATGCTCTCAGAATCACAAGTTCCATTCTCTTGGACACTGCCTTGGGACAAACATGAGCTTCTGGACTCATTCACGAGATAGCTGCAAATGCTGTTGCTCGTTTCATCATCGCTGCGCAATCTTGATGTTCGACCCCGAGGCATCTCCGAATCAAGTCCTTCACACTCAGATAGAGGCACAACCTCAGTCCCTGCTTCTAGATCATTCTCTTTCAGGGGGATAACAGCACCATTGATTACAGCAGCCACACTACGAGGTGTCTTGTCTGACCCATCTTCAATAGCTTCAGCAGATACAGTAACTGCTGGAATGATCTGAATGGATGGTACAGTACTGTTACGTGATTTATTGTCGAAATCTGTGAAGTCTGTTGAAGACTCGAAGACATCTTCAAATTCGGTGGATTTTTCGGTCACCTCAGACTCCTTCCGTTTCTTCTTTCGCTTTCGACGTCTGTTATGACTGCAAAGAGAGAGACAGTCGAATTATCATTTTTGTATTGCGATTTACATCGTGATCACCCAGCTTATTCTCAGCCATCTTTAGTACTGATTTTGTGGAATAATAGCAGCGTATCTCGTGATTTCGACACCGGAATAAATTTGTTGCTTCACGTCGAGTGGTTGATTTTGTAGGCAGAACGCAAAATGCATTACACACTTTCAAGCAAACGTGGTTGCAGAAAGTAGTCCACCCTTCAGCATCAGCATTTGTATGTAATAGTAGATGAAGTTCACCAAGAAAACTGAAATACATGTAGTATACATGTAGGTGAACCTAGTACATGTATTGACATTTTTGGCAGTGCTATCTTATGACCGCTGAAGTCAATGCAAGAGGTGACAGAAGAATGGCTGAAAGTTGGAACACACTACGAGATAGGTTGGGTGTTACTACCTGAACTAGTAATGAGCAAAGACCGAGACTGGCCACAACGCTCAGTTGTTGATGATGTTATACATGGATATAAGAGACCTACCGTTTGTGGTGGATTAACCCATTAGACAGTGTACTTTATCTGACAATTGGGTATATACAATATGGCCTGTACGGTGAGACAGATGTCTGGCCTTGTTTGGCTTCTTTGAGTTTAGGAGGAATTTTTGGGGGGAAAAATACAGGCTTTGTATAAATTTAACTGATGTGAGTGGGTTGGTGGCCAACAGGGTGAACAGCACGTTCCTTAAGAGTGCAAAAAGGACTACAGAGAATATACATGTAGTAGTATGAAGTAATGGTCAAAGCTACATAGAAGACAATGTTGTTGTCCAGCTAAATGGGATACTAATACTATCTAGCATTAGCAAGCAAAGGAAATGGATTTAATAACGTTAACATATGGTTGATTTCAAACTGGGTCAAGGGGTAGGCTAAGAGCACACCACATGTAAATGTACATGTACATGTACATGTATATATAAAACCTGAAAGTGGAAAAATTGTTAGTGGTAATGCAGCAACAAATTAGTTAGTAGCAAGGGTTGGATTAGGTACATCTCTAGTCTAAGGATGGCAGAGCAAAGCGTCACGATCATCAAAGATCCAAGTATCCCATTAGTATACCTCGATGTCAGCACCTTGTTTCTCCTTCTTGACACCAGAGGACGTTACCTAAATTAGAACAGGAAATGAAATGTTAGTGGAAACGGCATACATGCGGAACTAGAATGGATTAGTACACAATTACAATGATGATGACGTGAGTGATTGTTTACGAGAACAATTCCACAGAACATAGGGTACTCTAAATTGGCCGTATGCACCAACGAATATTATCTTTAACTCAAGCGCCTGTTTCGTATTAAACAAGAAGTCAATCTCCAGAATTCACGAATTTTCGACCCCAACCGGGGTCTTTTTCAAGTGGAACTTTACAATCTGAAACTCTAGAAAAGACTGAGCTGAAACCCGAATGTAGAACTACATAAATCTGTGTAGACAGGACAAACAAGCAATTAAGGAAAGAATAGCGACCAAGCCCCACGGGTGGCCGCTCGACAATTAAGAAGAAGCTATTTTAGCTGAAAGAAAAGGTTGAATAACTGCAGGGTTGCTCAGCCTGACCAAAAGCAGAGTGCAGGTAACTGGCGCAGAGCTTCNTAGGAGAATGAAGTTTTGGAACTTTCAGCGTAAACTGGTTGGAAGTTACAGCTGTCTTAAGTTAAAGAGTTTAGCATATCAACATTTTGATATTCTGAAAATATGAATATCTCGGCCCAGTTAAAGCAAAAAGTTCCAATATTTTGTAAGCCCATATTCTGAGGTTAGCTTTAACTAATGACATCAAAATTTCCTGAAAAACACGAAAATCTCAAACTATCGAAATTTTGATAATCTCAAATATCTCAGCAACCACTTGAGTTATTTCGATGAAACAAAGCCCCAAATCCTTAGAAAGTTCCATTCTATCAAAACTGCAACAAAACTCAAAACAAAATTCCATAATAAAAATGTTGATTTTTAGGGGGTTTTCTAATGAGCTATTACATAATTATGATATATCCAAATTTCCAAAATTTCGATGCAGAAATATGACCAAGGTTATATACTTTCATGTGGTACAAACCGTGTAAAAATTGGCCCAGTAGTATTTGAAATATTCAAGGTAGTAGGTGTAGATAAACTAATGTCAATGACTGTACGCTGCATATGTGGCGTATGATGTACGTATGCCATACGTACGGCATATACTCGGTGGACATATTTTTCCGTACGTAAGCCATACGTGTAGGGGTAGCCTTGACGTTTAACAACACCAAAACGAGTCCAATGACAAGGTTCACCAATATTCTTGACGACACACGCTGACAGACTTTATTCATACGATCAGAGTGGCACATGACTCGCACATGACGTACACAAAGCAGGGTTCACTGCAATACAAAAGGAAACCTTCCTTCACGACAGGTCAATAACACAAGTTAATAGCCATAAGCATCTTGGAGTTACTTTTTCTGACTCTGCTTCATGGGAAATCCATATCAATAACATCCTCAGAGAGGCGCACCGCAGACTCGGCCTGCTACTCAACATTAAATACACTGTCGACAAAAACTCACTTCTCACTATATATAAAACCTTCATTCGAAGCAAAGTAGAATATGCCGACATTGTCTGGGACGGACTTCCTCAATTTCTATCTGATAAGCTCGAAACACTTCAAATAAAAGCAATGAGATGCATAACAGGTCTAACCATCAGCTCCCATCATACTGACCTGTACTCTGAGACTGGCCTCCTACCCTTACAAAAACGTAGAAAACTCCATCGCCTGATTATGTTCTATAAAATAATAAATAACCTAGCGCCCGCTAACCTTGGAGATTTCTTACCAGAGAGAGTTGATGAAAGGCACACCTATAATACTCGACTATCAGAAAATCTTTCAATAACTCCCTTTCCTTGTCGGACAGCAACTCTCTTTAATTCCTTCTTTCCTTCCACTATACGCGAGTGGAACTCTCTCGACATTGCAATTCGCAGTAAACCCACTCTTTCCACATTTACACACGCCCTCAAACGTTCCCAAGAATTTACCGCAACCCAACCACCTCACTGGTTCGGTATTGGCCCAAGACCCATCAACATAATACACGCGCGATTGCGAAACAGATGTAGTAGTTTATCCGCTGATTTACATGCCAATCATATAATCCCCTCCCCTATCTGCAACCAGTGCTCCTCAAACCACCCAGAACATGCTGATCACTTCTTCCTTCATTGCCAAAATTACTCAAATGCCAGACACTTACTAATTGCAGACACACACCTCATCACAACAGTAAATAACTTAGCACTTTCAGCAGATCTACTGTTAAATGGCCATCCAACTTTATCTGTTGCAGAAAACACTTTGATCACCAAAGCTGCACATAAATTCATCGAACGCACGAAACGTTTCTAGACCTTGCACTCAATTCCGCCGCACTTTTCATGTTTTCCAAGTATAACGTTTGCCAATAATCAACTGTATTGTAAGATATGTTACATTCTGTAGAAACCTATAAGCCTTTGGCTTTTTTCTTCTCCAGAAGCAGTGTATTATATTTGTGAATAAACCTACAGTACGTAAAAAAAAAGAGTTAAAGATCTTGAGGACATAATAAAACGTCATGAGAGTAAACAGAGAATGCGTGCCGGAGCATCTAAGGAGTCCGTTCCATTTGCATCTATAACACGGGTGATTCCCAAGGATGGGGTTTTCCGACGGACACCCCAACANATTAGACCACAGAGTAGTCTCTACATCTGACGATTTAAGAGACTACTGTCGCCCTCTTGATTCTGGCTGTGATTCGTCGGAATACGTCCAATCAGAATACGAATCTTCTCTGATGACGTATCGGCGGCAGGTATTCCCCAAAGAAGCCAAGTTTCCAAGATGGCGTCTGGCGTCCAACATTTCTCGCTTCGAACATTCAGCGAGGTAGTGCAACGAATGCCAGCGAGATAAACACTCAGTGACCTATCCCAGCGATGTTTTGTGTCATTAGCTAAACATCCTGGGCATAGTCCGCTGAGGAAACCACCCTGCTATCTCATTTCGACTCCTGTAGCTTGCCGTTAGAACGCTGCACACAGATGTACACGATGTAGGCATGATGTACAGGTCTGCTAACTGATGCGCGCGCATCCTGCCTGGTAGGAATTCCGACCACACTTCCGGTATGGCGGACCCCGACACCAGTTCCTAACGTGCTGCACGGTGGAACTGGATACCGGTTAAGGGTGTACCTCTCCATGGTTCGGGTGTGTTACAGGCCTACGCTCCGAGCCACGGTTGGTTCGAGCCTGCCCCGGTCGACATTCGGGGAAGATACGCATGTGTTAAGATCCCTTCGGTTACAGGGTCACCAGAGGCAAATTAGTAAACTCATTTTTTGGCACAATTCGGAGTTGTACATTCTTGGTACTTATATATTCTTGATGCAGCGCAACTGTCGCCGGGCTGTCTAACTACAATGTAGTAGTGTGACCTCTCGCCGGGATTTTCGTACACACGGGTCTGGAAAAACACGGGTATTTTCAACAGGTGAAACCTTAGCTTATACATGCTTGGTATCATAAATGAACGTCTGGGCATGGTCATCGAGGTATCCAGACTTACAGCTCCCCTACTTGCATAAAGAAAGCTAAGTGCTGGAAACAATACTTCTGCAGTATCTACACATTATTTGACATGTACAAATGATAGGAACTAAGTATAAAATTCATATAACATTCTGTAGTGTAATAGAAAAATGTATTTAATACGAACACTATGTATCTCTCCAGACAAACATTGGAAAGGGCAAATGGACTGTAGAAGGAAATTGATGCCTGTGACATCCAATTATATAACAATATAACTCAATGCTGCATGGCTACATCTGGAATTGAATTCTTTGGAACTCTCTCATAATATTAGTATTTTGGTAGGCATCACGTTCTTCTTCCATCAATTACATTAAAGTTTTTTTAAAACGTGCGCGGCCTTGGTTTTATGCGTGCAGTTCAGCTTTAAGTCCATGTACCAGAACTTCCATTGACTTTCTACCCGTAATAAAAATGGGAAGAAAAATAAAGCCTTATGTCGCCATTGAATGTGATCAGATAAATCGAAAATGAATGTGATTGTACAAATACGTCGAAACAAATATCACAAGTGAATGTCATGGAAATTGTTAAGTAACACCCAAAGACAATATATACATGTAACTGATTCGTCGTGCCAGCCACACTGATATCACATCTATAGTGGATTAAGATACTGAGTGATCATCGCCAACACGTTACTGCTACATGTAGGTCAAACCTTTTTTCGGGAATGAATTCAGCCTGATAGACATCATGACAAGTGGAAATCATGAGTCGGCGAGATTCTCATGAGACTCCCATGGATGAGGCCTCATAGGTCGTATAACCCCTTCATCAATTACCCTTCGGACTTGAAGGTATGGAATGCTGCTATGGGCATAACGCTAGCTTTAAATGTTCACAGGTTTTCAAAGATTCTGGAACTTCGTTTAGTAGTAGGCCTATAAATACAAATGCAAGAATAATAAATACCAATGATATGTGGATGATTGACTATTAACATCACATGATCCATTGGACAAAAATACATTTCAGCAAATACATTAACAAGTACATTGTATAAGGTTCAAATGATATTTACAGTATTGCTTGTAGTAATTGAAAACAGAAGTCAAAATTTTCCAGTGAGATCAAGTCTAATTCACTGGACAACTCCGATCATCACTTGTAACAAAGAAATCATGTTCAGTGAATCTCAATATCAAACTGAGTGATGGGCCTACCATGCCATACTCTGCTAGAATATACCCGTTGGACGTTACTCGACTGCAACATCCACATTATGCAGATTTTTGTTGATTTCTTATTCTAAAAGTCCAATCATAGAAAATACAAAAATACTTTATTTACTATGAAAAAATACACAACCTGGTCACCGATATCAGTCTCTGAAATCCTCACCGACGGCATTCAAATGTGAAGTGGGATAAACAAGATGTCACCCCAACGGCGACAACTGTCTGGCAGACGATGACACTGGTATGAAATCGCTCATAGAGTTACATGTACGGTCAGTATAAAAGCGTACAGGTCATACACCGAACACTGCATGTACATTTAGTTCATGTAGTTAGAGCCATGTGACTTCAACGTGGTTGCAGTCTGCCGTACTGAATGCAGGATTGACGATACCACCATTCGCATAAGGCTTGACGATAATGTCATCTGTTACGCCAAGGTCATTCAGGGAATAATCGCTGGAGCTCGTCTGGGTCTTATCATTGGGAACACCTAGTTCTTCTTCAGATATGCAGCCATCTGATCCATACAGAACTTCTTGAAATATTGAATCGATATTCGTGATCTCTAAATCAGTGTTATTGTTACCGTCTTCACTTGAATAGTCATATGTTGGTCTGCCTGAATTCATGATTGGCATTCCCGAATCTAGTGAAAACACGGGCGGTGCATTTTCATTTAGGTTGGAAGTAGTTAAAGAGCCAGCCTTTGAGTTTGCACCGGAGTGAAGACGAGCAGGGGTCAGCTGTCCTCCCTTGACACTCGCTGTACGAGCTACCTTTTTCCCGGGATCTGGATGTGCAGTTACTTGGGTTGAATTTATGGTATCAGCATCTTGGGACAACTCGGCAATGGTTACATCATCATTTAGGTGGGAGGCAGTTACGGATCCAGCCTTCGAATTTCCACCGGATTGGAGGCGAGCAGGGGTCAGCTGACCTCCTTTGACGCTCTCTGTAGGAGATACTTTTTTCCCAGGGTCTGGATGAGCGGTCGTTGGGGTTGAAGTCACGGTAACTTCAGCGTTATCAGCGTCTTGTGACAATACAGCAATGGTTACATCATCATTCAGGCTGGCATCAATAAAGGAGCCATTTGAATTTCCACCGGAGTGAAGCTTGGCAGGGGTCTGCTGACCTCCCTTGACGCTTCCTGTATGCGCCACTTTCCCTTCAGGATCTGACGCTAGGCCTCTAGTTTCTGGCACTGAAGTTGCAACGTTACCATCACTTTCAGAAATTCTGATGCTCTCAGAATCACAAGTTCCATTCTCTTGGACACTGCATTGGGACAAACATGAGCTTCTGGACTCATTCACGAGATAGCTGCAAATGCTGTTGCTCGTATCATCATCGCTGCGCAATCTTGACGTCCGACCCCGAGGCATCTCCGAATCAAGTCCTTCACATTCAGACAGAGGTACAACCTCTGTCCCTGCTTCTAGATCATTCTCTTTCAGGGGGATAACAGCACCATTGATTACAGCAGCCACACTACGAGGTGTCTTGTCTGACCCATCTTCAATAGCTTCAGCAGACACAGTAACTGCTGGAATGATCTGAATGGATGGTACAGTACTGTTACGTGATTTATTGTCGAAATCTGTGAAGTCTGTTGAAGACTCGAAGACATCTTCAAATTCGGTGGATTTTTCGGTCACCTCGGACTCCTTCCGTTTCTTTTTTCGCTTTCGACGTCTGTTATGACTGCAAAGAGAGAGAGACAGATTGAATAATCATTTTTGTATTGCGATTTACATCGTGATCACCCAGCTTATTCTCAGTTATCTTTAGTACTGACTTTGGCATAATAGCATAGCAGCGTAACTCGTGATTTCAACACCGGAATAAATTTGTTGCTTCACGTCAAGTGGTTGATTTTGTAGGCAGAACACAAAATGCATTAAACACTTTCAAATGCATTAAACACTTTCAAATGCATTAAACACTTGCAGAGAGTAGTCCATCCTTTAGCATCAGCATTTGTATGTAATATTAGATGAAGTTCACCAAGAAAAAAGAAAGAGTACACATGTATAGGTGAACCTAGTACATGTACAGTATTGGCATTTTTGGCAGTGCTATCTTATGACCACTGAAGTCAATGCAAGAGGTGACAGAAGAATGGCTGAAAGTTGGCACGTAGGAACACATACTAATGTAAGAGAGGTTGGGTGTTACTACCTAACTACTAATGAATAAAGACCAAGACTGGCCACAACGCTCAGTTGATGATGATGTTATACATGAATATGAGAGATCCGTTTGTGGTCGATTAACCCTAGGCATTGTACTTTATTCGGCAATTCGGTGAACTGTATACATGGTGAGACAGATGTCTGGCCTTGTTTGGCTTCTTTGAGTTTAGGTTTAGGAGGAAGTTGGGGAAAAATACAAGCTTTGTATCAATTTGACTGCTTAATGGGTTGGCGGCCAAAAGGGTGAATAGCACGTAGGTGTACAGAGAATAAGGTAATATGAAGTAATGGTCAAAGCTACATAGAAGACATAATGTTGTTGTCTAGCTAAATGGGATACTGTCTACATGTAGCAAGCAAAGGAAATGGGTTCAATGACATTAACATCTAAAATGGTTGATTTCAAACTGGGTCAAGAACACACCACATGTACATGTACCATGTACATGTATATATAAAACCTGAAAGTGGAAAAATTGTTAGTGGTAATGTAGCAACAAATTAGTTAGTAGCAAGGGTTGGATTAGGTACATCTCTAGTCTAAGGATGGCAGAGCAAAGCGTCACGATCATCAAAGATTCAAGTATCCCATTAGTATACCTCGATGTCAGCACCTTGTTTCTCCTTCTTGACACCAGAGGACGTTACCTAAATTAGAACAGGAAATGAAATGTTAGTGGAAAAGGCATGCATGCGGAACTAGAATGAATTAGTACACAATTACAATGATGATGACGGGAGTGACTGTTTACGAGAACAACTGTCCACACAATCTACTGTAGATTAATTATCAGGGCTTGTAGCACCATAGACCCTTTCGAGGAAAATGGCGCCCGTTTGTTTACAAATTTTTACGGCCTATTTCTCTCAAATAACACTTCGGTTTCTAGATGTAAATGCACATTTCACTTCTATGAACACAGCAGTGCATGTACCAGACAATTGTGTTGCGAATATTTTGGTTAATTTTGGAGAGATGGAACTTTGCCAAAAGTACACGTGTTTGCAAAAAAGCCCAAACAAACGCCATATAACAATAGGGCGGCCATTTTCCTCGAAACCGTCTATTGAAAAGGAAATTTAAAGAGGAGAATAATCCTACAAAAGTAGTAGGCCTATTGGTTTGTTGATGAAAATGTGCACATGCTGATTTGAAAATGTAATCACTGAAATCTCACCTGATTTTAAAGGGACATTAATAAAAGGGATTCGAGTGAGAACATCAGGTACAACATCCCCCAAACTATTACTTGTATGATCCCTATTAAAGCCATGATTCACCTTCCCTATTCTTTTCCTTAATCTTCTCATTCTTTGACTCCTGTCAGTGATATAAATCAATCCTTTGATGAAATTTCAAGTTAGTAACCCGTGGTCTTCATGCTACATGGTGCTTCCTGGAGTTTTTCATGCAGGGGTGCGAGGAGGAAGGGGGATTCTCAGCCAAAGGAAAACTCAGCTGATGCTTTTTGGCAAATCACACCTAGTCTTGTTTTGTAGGGAATACAGATGTACAGCACTGTGTCTAGGCTACATTTGCCAATCAGCCAATAATGTGCATGCACGAAGTTTTAAACGTTTCGATCATGACATTCAGATTTAGAAATCAACTGATAAAGGTAAACTTTACGACAACGTTATTTTTCATACTACACATTAGCCAGGGTTTATATTGCAAAAATAACGTTGTTGTTAACGTTTACGTTTATCGTTTGATGTCTGAACCTCCCTAATGACCACTTTACCCCATGTACAATGTTCGATTTACGCAGCATGCAATAGCCTACCTAAATCCACATAGTCCATACAGAACATGCGAGATGGGGGTTGGAACAACAGGGGAGAGGAACTTTAGTAGGATCAGTTGGCAAAATAGATGATACTTCGAAGACAAAGGTATGGCGAGGGAGACTGAATGATCTCGGATGATTTTGTTTGATGGTATATGTATACAGGTTATTGGAAAGGATTTTTCTGGAGGAATTAAAGCACTTTTACATCAAGGACTTATCAATGAACCTTCTTTCGAGCAAAAATTCTTTCGTTACCTTCATATCACAGTTCTGTGAGCGACAGTTCATTAAAGAAAAGGTGACAATATCAGTGACAAGTAGCTACGGGTGATTAATTGGATTAGTCAAAGGTGTGTCGTTGAATGTGTAGGGTTATATGCACATTCCTCTTCAAAACACTGAAGAATAGTCGTACCTGGACCACCTGCTTTGAGCAAAACTGCGGTTCACTCAGGATATTAGGGAGGTTTACAAATCAAACGACAAACGTAAACGTTAACGACAACGTTATTTTCGTACCGAAAATGCAATACAAAATCTGGTTAATGTGTAGTAATTTAACGTTGTCGTAAAGTTTATGTTTTATCGTTTGATTTCTAAACCTCCCTATTATGGCAGTAAGCACACTAAAATTGGCTGCATGGGACCTTGTCCGAAGAGGAATGTGCATGTCAGGGTGCGTACTAAATTGTCTACATTAGATCTATAGCTGTGACAGATTAGTACTACAGCTTTAAAGTTATGGCAACTGAATGTTAGTGAAGTATGCATGGTCAAAAAAACTATTAGCACAGCAACAGATAATGATTGAACATACAAAAGACAAAACCAGTACACCGTTTTCCATGGTATCTTTCAATTTTTTCTCTGCATGTGACAAAACACAGAGCACCTTCCACTTGATCGAACTCTATCCTCGTTCTCGAGAAGAAACATCTTTGAGAATTTTGGCAGACCATGGGACAAATTAGTGTCAATTTGAACTGAGGAGTAAACACACAGCGAAAGCCCAGATTATACAAAATAAACTTGCTCTAATCTACGACAACAGGAACATGCACATAGAGAAAACAGCTCCAACAAGTATTGGCATTTTCAACCATCAGGACTTACACTGGGATATCACCATTTTGGCCAAGTGCAATCGAGGTCATGGATGTAGTTGTAGAAAATAGTGATTCACTTGGAGCAGTGTCGGGTTCATTTACGATGATCACAGGGTTACCATCCTCGTCACTGAGCGAGTGAAGAAAACAAGTGAACAGATAAGCTAAGGAAAAGATCAACATGAAATATCTTTCACCATGTTTTGATGACATGAGGGCTACAGCGGTCGAGGGGATACAAGACATTGGGTACAGAAGGTTTGGGTATGGGTTCCTTGATTCGTATCTAGTAGGCCTATCTACCATTTATACCTACATGTATTCTACTTGTTAGATTTGTTAGGGACTCCACCACACAGGAGGTTACACCTCACATCATTTCTAATTGACTTACATCTTTGGCTTTTTTGAGCCACCTTCAAGAGTATTGGATAAGCGAGGCTCAGAAATACATGTACCAATGGGAGAATCAGAACTTGTGATCTTAGGAGCACCATTACTAATGGCAACGCCATGTAATTTAACTGCATCAGTAGAAGTTGGCACAAGAATGGAAAAATGGTTGAAATGGTTAGTGATGTCAACAGCATCTTGATGACCAATGACATCATTGCTTTGACAATCAGGAATGTCATCTCTAGATTGATTATCAGTGATGTCATATGCCATTTTATTTTGATGACCAGAGATGTCGCTTGTACTTTGATGACCAGTGATGTCATCAGTACTTTGATGACCAGTGATGTCATTAATATTTTGTTGACCGGTGATGTCATCAGTACTTTGATGACCAGTGATGTCATCAGTACTTTGATGACCAGTGATGTCGTTAATATTTTGATGACCAGTGATGTCATCAGTACTTTGATGACCAGTGATGTCATCAGTACTTTGATGACCAGTGATGTCGTTAATATTTTGATGACCAGTGATGTCATCAGTATTTTGATAACCAGTGATGTCATCAGTATTTTGATAACCAGTGATGTCATCAGTACTTTGACGACTAGTGATGTCATCAGTACTTTGATGACCAGTGATGTCATCAGTACTTTGATGACCTCTGATCTGATCGGTTATTTGGTGATCAGTGATGTCATCTGTTGTGGAATCATTCTGTACAACATGACTGCCATCATCATGACCCAAATATATAACTCGAACATCATTAATGTTTCCACTTCTTTCACAAATTCTGACATCCCCATTGAATTGCCTCATCTCATCAGATCGAATCGTCCCAGATTGAGACAGAGCTTCATCTAGGAGATTTATGACCAGCATTTGTTCCTCAAACTGCTCCTCTGAGGATGTCCTAAATGGAGCAGTATTGTGACTGAAAACAAAAGCAATAATTTCTCACTAAACAAGACCACGATAAATGAACAGATGCCAGGGAAGATGGATCTTCTTATTTTAACTCCACGTCAGGGCAATAAGATGTTCTTTATGTAATGGTAGGCCCCCTATTTCAATGGAGGCTCAACCTATCAAAAGTGTAAAACACGCCAACTTAATTCGTTACTCAACAAAAAATCAGCATCAAGGCTGACACTTTCGACTTGAAAGTGCCAGCCTGAATAAGACCCCGGTTGGGGTCGAAAATTTGCTAAGATTCTGGAAATTGACTTCCTGTTTATCATCATTTTGTGTGTCAATTTTTGTGCTTTCTCTTTCTTTGGATCAACAAAAAATCAAGATGGCCAAACCTAACTCAACCAAAATTTGTTTTGACCTCACTGGCAGCGTACTCAAGGAAGAGCATCTCTTAATAAATGTCACCCCACATTGTCACTTACATCTATTTCTGTCGGGCCAAATAACCATTCGACAGAACAAACAGAAGTACATTGCATGAAAATGTCTAAACACGCAAAAAATGCTCTGAGGGTTAGAGCCCATGGACATCCCCTAGATTAAAAACAACATCTCATTAATCATTCTGAACATCGGAGGCTTAGTTTTAGAGTGTTAGGACACACCAACACCTTAATTTTCAGGATCCATACCTGTAAAATGAAAAGACGGTTTTTTTTGTTAAAAATTAATGATAACAACAACAATACTGTGGAGTTTTCGTATCTTTATTTTTAATGACCTTTTACGTCCACAGGCCCTATACTTACATTTGTAATGGTTGTCCATTGTCCTCATCTGCAGTGGATTCGGCATACAAAGGATTAGCAAGGAAGACACCACTCTCTGAGCCGGTCTTCTTCAGTGTCTGTGAGATGAGCAGGGCATTCTTCTTCTTTTCAACCTGTTGCCTGAAAATAGGAATCAAATGTACTTAACGAACCTGGCGTCCACTAGGCCGCGGACAAGAAGTGGAATGCAAGTTTAGTAAATCCGCATTCATTCAGCAACCTCTCCGCATATTCTTGAAAGATTCCATTCACTGTCTTTATCATTCCTAAACATTTCCCGGCGTTTCTGCAATTTCGGGAGAGGACAAAATGCCCAAAAGTCATTGATGCAGAAAGAATGCCGAAATGACATAATTCGCTTCCGCAACCTTTCCTAATGTTGTCGGAGCTCTAGTGGACGGCAACCCAATCGGTGGTTAGAAAGCGATGAAGACATACGCAGCATAAAAAATCTGATAGACAATGTTGAATGACATTATTCATGCAACAACTAACAACTTCAATATCGCCAATGGATGAAAAATCATGTTCAACACCGAAGCAGATGCTGAAGAGAGCTTACCTTCTCCATGAATAGTAGGTAACAATCACTCCTAAGATACAGCCAACGATGATGACCATGCTGAGAGCAATAAGAGCAGCCTCAGACTTGCTCATCGCATATGCTACTTTCTTGACAGAGACATACAAGAAGATACTGCCCTCTAAGTTGAAGCGTTTCCACAGTGCTTCTATTTCATCATGCTTTTCATTGATTCTCCTGTAAAGAGGAAAATAGCCGATGTTACCTTTGAGGGAAGTTTGGAGGTTGAAATCTACATTAATGATTAGTTCAAAATTAGTTTAAATTAAATCTTAATAGACATGAGGTGAGTAAAAGCAGGATAGAATGTTGATCCATGAGTTCATTTTGCACTTACTTCCTCAAAAATGCTTTTCGCACAATGGTGTGCCTATTAAGGTTGACGGCATAGAAGTACATATCCGTCCTAAAAGATAAAGATAAGATATGATTATACTTCTGGGGCCTGATTCACAGCGCCCTCTTAGCGTACGTACCCTTTGTTGGTCGACTTGCTGACAATAGATACGGGCAGTGCTAAGAATACATACACTAAGAGGGCTTTGTGAATCAGGCCCCTGGATAAATGGACGACTCAAATGTGCCAAGGATAGGATCCTAATGCATGCAGTTTGGAATGGTAAGAACTGATGCATTCCGCATCGGATTCACTTACTTGGAGACATCGACCTTCTTTTTGGACCCATCATTCTCAACATGAGGCTCCAACTTCTCTGCCCTGACCTCATAGCCAAGAATTCTGCTTAAGTTACTGAAAAACAGAGGAACTGGTTGTAGTAAATCATCTCGTTTTGAAAACGCCTACATCTCATTGGAGTTTCGCCTTGACCAACTCAACTTCATAGAATAACTTCATTAAATGCTGGAAAATGCAGTTCTTACCCAAGGATTTCACTCTGTCGATCCCTGAACTTATTCGGTGATATATTAGCAACTAGAATGGTTTGTTGGCTGTCAGATAGGACGTGCACCTGAAAGCAAATGACGGACAAAATGATCAAAGTTGAAGCAGAGATATATGTAAATTTCATCAGTAAGAGTGGTTCACATTTGAGAGGATGCGCAGCTTTCCGACTCTGACTCTGGCTTCAACTACCGGAATGAATTGCAGTCCGCTGTAGACATCCTTGATAAAAACGATTTGATAGACGTTTGCAAATCCTAAAATGCCGTAACTTTGTGGCAGAATAATTTTGACTTGTAATCGGAAGTGCACGTAAATCGCAAATATTATAGTCGTGTTTCAAGTCGTAACGACTAGGATTATGACTTCAATATTCATTATTTATCCGCACTTCCGATTTATAAGGCCAAATTTTTCTGCCTTCAATTTATGGTGTTAACGAATTGAAAACTTCTATCAAATCGTTTTTATCAAGGATGTCCATAGCGGACTGCAATTCATTCTCGTAGTTGAAGCCGGAGTCGGGCCGCTGCGCAACCTCTCTATTTGCTATTTCATTACACGGTGATACACACCTCCAGTTTGGCAGTATCATTGTGTCCACTGCCCTTGCCATCCTTGACCATGATCCCGAAGGAGAACGTTTTCTGCACCATCAGGGCAAAGCTTATCTTGGACAGCACTTGCCCAGTGCTGGGATCCATGTAGAAGTATTCCCCATCCTTTTTCGCTGCGTTTGGGATTATGCTGTATACCAATGAGCCTTGGTCACTGCTGTCTTTGTCAGTTGCCTGCAAGAACGATGTACGAGAGAACGTCAGGTGATATCACGTCTAATGCTTTTGACAAAAGTTGATGGACATCAGTCAGGGCCGTAACTAGCTTTTTTTCATGGGGGGGGGGGGATTTTAAGCAGATGAGCTGAACGGACATGGGCTTCACTTTCAGCGCCGAAGGGGCCGCTTTTGTGGAGGGTCTGGGGACCTCCCAAGAAAAATTTTGAAAATCAGAAATTATGAGATGCGATTTGAGGTCAAGTTCCTGCACTCAGAGACATGAACAATAATGATCTTTTATCCCATTTGATTTTGCTGGGGGGGGGGGGCATTTGCCCCCTCGTCCCTATGCAACCTACGGGCCTGGAAGGAAATGGGTGCTTTACGTAGACAAAGAGCCATTCAGGCCCTTATGGTACATGTAGCCTAGGGAACATACCTTTATTTGGATGACTGGAGAGTTGAACGTTGCATCAGCAGGAACACCAGCAATGTTTGACTCCCGCTGAAACTTAGGTGGATGGTCGTTTACATCACCTACATTTATGGAGATGGTGGCTTCATTTGGCTGGACTGAAAAGGTGAAGAGAATCAGTGATATATAACTATCCTACTTTCAACAAACTTCATGCAATCTTAAGATCAACATGCCGACTAGTAGTTGCCTTATGCGAGGGTCCGTTGGTTCGAGTCCGGTAGGAAGCTATGTCTTTCACCTTAGAAACCAGTTAATAGTGAGATTTCGCAAATCTGACGAAACACGAAGTACGAAATACGAAATAGGACCTCATTTCCACGACGTAATGTATTTCAGGAGATGGTTGTTACCACAAATATCGCCTACTGCAAGAGCGTCTTTTAGCGTATGACGATAGACCGATAGAGTTAAGGTGTATATTAAACTTTGAAATTTATCTTTCGTTTCCAATTCGTAGATACGAAGTGGAAATTTAAAAATTCAAGATGCGCCATAACCCTCTCGGTATTACATGTACATGTACATGATATGCTAAAAGACGCAGTGTGGTGGTAGGGACATTTGTAGTAGCAACCATCTCCAGTAGGTCCTGGAAATGAAGTTGAATTTCGTTTCGTACTTCGTGTTTCGTCAGATTTGCGAAACCTCACTATTATTTCATGCCCGACTAGTAATCGAATACAGTTATTTGGGTGATATTTCAGTGAGACTTACTCGTTGCTCTTTTCTTTCTTGCCTTGCTAACCTTCTCCGCTTTGATCACCAGTACATACTTAGATACACCCTCTCTGTCCAACTGCTTGTCACAATAGAGCTTTCCATCATCAGGAATGATTCTGAAGTTACCTAAAATCATAGGAGACCGATAAAAGTACTAGAAAAGGCAGGCCCGTAGCTAGCATAGGGACAAGGGGGGGGGGGGGCAANAGCTACGGCCCTGAAAGGTCCATTGGTCCACGTCAGACAGTAGAGAAGCTGAAGCCTACGATATTTAGTAAACTCAGACAAGTCGTCAAGCCTTGGCCAAGTGAATCTCTATGCAGTTCTCTTCTCGAACAGTCACTCTCTCACCTGCTTCATTTCCACTGACAATACTATACACGACAGCCCTTCCAAGTTTTTCGTCCGAAGTACCAAAGTCAATAACAAGTTGTGGTGGACTCTGATTCTCATCAAACACGACGTCATAATTCTTCTTCTCAAACATTGGGAACGGACTGTGGTCACTGACGTGAATCTCAACCTGGAGTTGTAAAGGAAGTAGGAGACGTTACTTCATGATTTAAGATCGGAATTGAAGATACAAGTAAAGAATGGGATCCAGCAGCATGATGTAAGGTGCCTGCAACCTTACCTTGGTTGTCGCAGAAGACGGTGGTTCATGGAAATCCGTTGCCATGACTTCCAAGAAATATTCATCCTTATCTCTGGCATTCAACTTCTTTGTAGTAGTGATCTTTCCTGTCTTGCTGTCCATCACAAACGTGCCAACACCATCACCGCCTGGAAAAGTAAAAGTAATGTTTTAAGACATCAAATACGTGTGGTACAAGCATGGCACAAGTATAAGTTGTCTCCGAATTTCGCAAATTTTCGACGCCAAGCGGGGTCTTCCTCAGGCACTTTCTAGTAGAGATTCCAGAAGACGGGATCTCTACTAGAAAGTGCCTGAGGAAGACCCCGCTTGGCGTCGAAAATGTGCGAAATTCGGAGACGACTTTCTTGTACTACCGTATCATTTTGTGTGTAGTTTTTTGTGCTCTATGTTGGATATCTTTTAAGACATCAGCCTACTTTTTGTACCGATTCCTAAATTTTGATCACGCACAATGAAAAATGAGATAAAAACGCACGTCTATAAGCCTACCGTATTCACAACTTACCTGATATATTAAAGTAATAGCTTCCGTCACCAGCATTCAAAGTCATGACATCACCTCCAGGTTCTAAAGCATCTGATATATTGACTGGGAAGCGTGAGCGAAGGAACTCCGGCCTTAAGTCGTTCATATCAATGACCTTGACCTTGACCTTTGCTGTGCTGCTCTTTGGAGGATTCCCCAAGTCAACAGCCGCAACGACGATCTCATACAACTTTTTTTTTTCGTAGTCTAGGGAGCGAAGTGTCTTGACCAAGCCGTAGCCATCTGAAAAAAGCCAGTTCATCCCAATCTTTATAATGCGTATGTTTTCTATTTTCTTGGATACAGGGTAACAGTAGCACCTTTCCGACTCCGACTCCGGCTTCAGCTACCAGAATGAATTGCAGTCCGCTGTAGACATCCTTGATAAAAACGATTTGATAGACGTTTGCAAATCGTAAAATGCCATAACTTTGTGGCAGGATAATTTTGACTCGTAATCGGAAGTGCACATAAATTCGCAAATATTATTATAGTCGTGTTTCAAGTCGTAACGACTAGGATTACGACTTCAATATTCATTATTTATCTGCACTTCCGATTTATAAGGCCAAATTTTTCTGCCTTCAATTAATGGTGTTTGACGAATTGAAAACGTCTATCAAATCGTTTTTATCAAGGATGTCCATAGCGGACTGCAATTCATTCTCGTAGTTGAAGTCGAGTCGGAGTCGGAAAGGTGCTAAACCTCGCTAGTGTCTTAGCTTTCCCTGCCATCACTACTTGTCAGGAACCAAATGGTAAAGGGTGAAAAAAAACCAAATGGTAAAGGGTGAAAAAAAAGTGGAATCAAGCCTTAGAGATAGAAAGGATGACGGTAGGCATTACCATATAAAATTAATTATTTTCAGAAAACTAAACTGTTATTGCTGAAGGACGAAAGCTTTACCTTTCGTTTCCATGAAGAACATTTTATCACCTCCGCTCCTGATAGAATACGATATCTGTCCATTTAATCCACTATCACTGTCATTAGCATAGACTTTGACAACCTCAATTCCAGCTTTATCGTTCTCCTTCACCTCGGCAGAATACGGATCGCCGTAGAACTTTGGAGTGCCGTCGTTGACATCCTGAATGTGGACTGTTACGGGAACGGTACTTTTCTTTCCTCCGCCATCTTTTGCTTCAACTTCCAAACTGTACGTTCCCTTAAGCTCACGATCAACGGATTTGACGACAGACAGAACTCCCGTTGCGCTGTTGATTTGAAAGATTTTGTCTGGAAGAGGATCAGACGCTACGAGTCAAAACACAGTTTAAAGTCCAAGTTCCATCTCAAAATTGATTACAAAGATTATTACTGAAGTGTGTAGAATACACCAATACGCGTATTTTGCTTTTTGTTTCATCAAATTCAGATGAGTAGCTTGGAAGATATCGCAGAATATGTGTGTGAAAATGCCATGCAGTGATATTTTCCGGACAGTAAGGTACTAGCCAGGGTCAAAAATGCTAATTTATGCGTGATGTCATTTCAGGTATAAATGAAACCAAATCCGAACCATCCAAAATGGAGATAAAGTTTATTTTCATTTACATATTTACTAACAGACAAATTTCTCACTTCATTCTTTCACATGAATAGTTGCCCAAGTCCATTACAGCACTAAAATGCATGCTCATTGTGCAAATTCCTGAGATGACGTCATAAAATGAGGCCAAACATTCTGCTCTGAGCAAATCCATTAAATTGTCGTAACTTTTTAACCAATTGGAATTTTTCAATGAAACAAAAAGCATCTTAATCAGTATTATATCCCCTAACTTTCTTAAGTTGTAAAAAATTAGGCGCAACTGGGACTTTAAGAATGCAGAAGTGAACCCTAGAGACAGTAGAATGTACAGGAGTGTCCATCGTTTTCTTGGTATAGAGAAAACACAACGGAATTTACCTTCATTTCCACGAATGATACTGTAAGTTATCTGTCCATTTGTGCCATAATCAGAATCTTTGGCCAGAATGGTCCCCAGGTCATATTTGGTGTAGGTTCCTTCATCAACACTAAACTCATACTTAGGGTCTGGAAAGGTTGGAATGTGGTCGTTGATGTCTTCCAATGTCACAGATACCTAAAATGAACCATAGATGTTGTGGCCTGAACCCACTGTCGCATTTTCACGCCGGGATTTCGCACTGGCCTGTCATTTTCACAGGCAAAAGGCAACAACAAAAGATTTCTACCATTGAAAACGTAGCATCAAATTTCTATGGCCTGTGAAGTCGCCGCGTGTTGTTGCTCTCCGCCACGAAAATCGCGTCAGTGGGTACAGGCCTTAGGGATTACGTCGATACAAAGGGTTGTGGTGCAATCACCATTGGCAGGAAGTTGCACCAAATGGATGCATCTTCAGCATTATCAGGTAAATTACGCATATCGTCACCCTTCGAAGCTAATTACCTATCTCACTTTTTAAGGTTTTGAGAAAACGGTAAAAAACCAAATTACCTAACTCACCACTTTTAGATAGGTAACCAATTATTTTTTTGTAAGAAGAGCGGACTTGCTGTGTTAAGAAGTTCATTTAGGAGATAAATCCCTGTCGTGCCATTTTGAGAAACACATGAAGAAATGAAGGGAGATTTGCCTAACTCACTCTTTGAGATAGGCAATTATAATAGTCATGCGTTCCGTAGACTGTTTGATCAATGACTTAGGCAACATAATTTTATGTTGTCTTAGGCAAAAATCCAAATTTGTGGAAAAATGAGCTAGGCAATTATCTTAGAAGAGTGACGATATGATGCGTTATTTCAGTATCTTTCGACACTTAATTTAAGTTAATTTGAAGGAACTCAACAGCTAAAGTAATCCAGCGTTTCGGTGAAGAGGAACAATAGGTTATAACAGGAAATATGACAGCATTCTGGTATGCATGCATAACACCATTCTATTGTAGGAACATTCCTGTGCAATACACTTCCGATAATCATTCATTAGTGCAATATTCAAGTTTCAAAGATTGACAGCAAATCACACTCGACAGATAAAGGAATTGACGCATGCCCTACAATTAGGGACTTTACGGGATACACAGTGATACATTCAATAGCACACCCGTGACATACATTAACAGTTGTAGGCCATTTTGTGTGACGTACACCATCCAGCATTTGCAGTTAACCGTGTGACAAACAATCTAAGGTTCACGGTATAACGATTGGGCATGGAGTTTGAATGACAGCACTTTATAGTGACGATGAATTATTTTGTCCTCTAAAGAGCTAAGACAGGATTTTAGACTTCGAGTCAGAGTGATACATTCAAAATTATTCATTTACTATACCTGTTTCTGCAAAATCACAAAAGGAAAAAATATTAAAACGAGACACATGATGATAAGATCTGCAGAATTGTACCATTCAGAACCACCACATGGGATACGCTAATGTAGAAATTAAGGGCTTAGAGTTTGTTGGCACATCGTTCGGCGGACCATTTAGTTCGCTAGATGGGTATAAAAGTAGAAAATTATTTCGTGATACTCACCACAGCATACGATGTCCTTTGAGGGATTCTGTTTGCAGTGAGGGCCTTGACGGTGAAAGAGTAGTACATTCTTTCTTCTCGATCAAGACGCTTGCCAGTTGTGGTCACATTACCCTGTAAGAAAACACGTTATCTCGGAATACCAACTTCAACATCAGCAGCTGTTCTGCCACAAGAGTCATCCATAATGTAATTGGTGACACGTAATTTTCATTATTTCATGTAGGCCTATTCAAAGATCTGTGAACAATGACTTTGGTAGTCCGATCCATTATTTCTTGTATTCAATGGACAGTGCACAATGAGTAGTTTAATCCATTATTTCATGTATTCAATGAACAGCGCACAAAGGTAAGTTTAATCCATTATTTCATCTATTCAATGAACAGTGCACAATGGAAAACTTAATCCATTAATTATTTCATGTATTCAATGAACAGCGCACAAAGAGTAGTTTAATCCATTATTTCATTTATTCAATGAACAACGCAAAATGAGTAGTTTTCGATGTGAAATTACTTACCGAATTCCTATCGAGGGAGAAGAACTCATTTTTTTTGGTCAGCTCATAATACAGCACGGTTGTCTTATCTTTCGTCTTGGCTTCCACTTGCACCACAAAAGTTCCCGCCGGTGACTCCTCAGGCACAACAACATCATAAGACGCATTAGTAAACTGTGGTGTATCGTCGCTTACATCATCGATCTTCACGTAAAGAATGGCGGATCCAGATTTCGGTGGTTTTCCGCCGTCTGTTGCAGTAACGGTCAAGTCCAATGTCGAATTATTGTTTGAACTCGATTTAATATTTGGACCCATGAAACCTTCAGAGATTAACTTGTTTTTGTCAATATAAACAGCTATTGTGATGAGGCCAGTGTCGGGATTGATAGCGAAGTATTTTGAACCAGGTCCTGTCAGTGAGTATGTCAGTTTAGCATTTTTTCCCATGTCGGGGTCAACTGCCTTAGGCCAACTGATCACTGATTTGACTGGCGATTTTTCCAGTATATTCGCATTGTATACAGCGCGTTCGAAAGCTGGAGCGTGATCATTGGTATCTGTGACCTTGACTCTGAGAGTTGTATGACCCTCAAGGACAGGTTTTCCACCATCTTTGGCATAAATTTTAAACGTGTATTCTGGTGTTTTTTCTCTGTCAAGCTTCTCCTTTGTTGTAATTTTTCCATCACTGCTCACAGCAAAAGGAACTGAAAAGACAAGAAATGAAATGGTCCATGGACCATGTGCTCACCTGGGTGAATGTACCAGAATCACACCAAGTTAGAAGACTGTAGGTCAAATGGCCACAAAACGTGCCACCAAATGGCAAAATTTTCAACTTTGACCTCTGTAACTTTGAAAAGTAGGTCAAATCAAAACCCGTTGATATGTCCTGTATCCTTATTAGATGCACCTGTGATAAAAATTTGGAGATGATCCAGTCAGTAGTTCAAGAGTTATTGCACTTTTTGTGTTTTCGGTTATGGCCACCAAGTGGCCAAGCCAAGAATCAAATCGGACCGAAACTTGGTATCTGACCTAGGGGTATACATGTACAAAGTTTCAGGTCAATAGCTCCGGCGGTTACGAAACGTGCCGTACTAACGGACAATGGACGACGACGATGGACGACGGATGCTGCACCACTGTAAGAGCTCACCAGGTGAGCTAAAAAGTCAGGAAATGGAACATACAAAAGGAAGTCGCACTCTTCTTCGTTATACATGATACGACCGTGAATCAAAATCCATCACAACCTAAGGCGACATAGATTCTCCTACAGTACCTGCTGCGTTCATAAAGTAGACAATCTTTCCATTTTCCTCCAGGTCCTTATCGATGGCATGAACCTTAGTGACAAATGCTGGAGGGTCTTTTTCCTCCGGTACTTCAACACTTATTTCTTCCCTGTAAATGGTAAGGAATAATGCATTAGTCTTAAGAAGTATCAGAATACCAGAATTTGAAACGGTAATGGTCCTTCGACATTTTATGGGTGGCGTCCACTAGAGCGCCGACAAGATTAGGAAGGGTTGCGGAAGCAGATTATGCCATTTCGGCATCCTTTCCGCGTCAGTCCCTAAAAAAAGTGTGCGAATCATCGTTTCCTGGGACATTACTACGAATCTCTGCAGACATACCTGGGAGTGTCCCAGGAAGCAATCGTGAAGGGCACGAACTGCCGCTGATCGTAGCAGGACAGCGCGGACACATCTAGGATCACACCAGGAATAGTAAAATCATGGACTAGGATAATCGGGTAGATATGCGGACAATATGAGGAAATAATTCAAGGTTATAAATTCTGCGCCGAATTTGGATTTTTCTGCTAGCCGTCATGGAGTTAGGAAAAACGGCCACACTGGAAAACGTAACACCGGCCATAAACTCCTCCACACCGCAACCTGTTGATCTTTCCGTGTCTTGTCCGCAAATGTCTTGACGGCTTCGCGCACTCGCTTATTTTGATCTGCATCGGCTCCGCGCTTTCCTGAAACAGTCCGCGTGGCTTCTGCTTGCCTTCGCGAAGCTGCCCGCACCGCGGAAGCTTTCAGGAGCGTTTGCAGAAGTGTTACAGAAAGGCGGGATGTCCTGACGATGTCCCCACGACAATGCAGACAAGTTGCCGAAGGTGTCGGGAAGTTCATTTCCGCGTCGAAATTTTGGTCTCGATCAAAATTTGGATGCGGAAATTTCGCCCTCTCCCGAACGTGCGGAAATGCCGGGAACTGCTTAGGAATGATAAAGACAGTGAACGGAATATTTCAAGAATATGCGGAGAGGTTGCGGAATGAATGCGGAATTGCTAAATTTGCGTTCCGCGTCTTGTCCGCGCCCTAGTGGACGCTAGGTTTTAGGAACCTCAGGATCGCTTACCTGTCAAACTTAGGAGCATTATCATTGTAGTCAAGAATCTTTATTAGAACTTCTACAAATCCTTCCAGGGGACCAGGTATGACACCTCTATCCTGTGCAGAGACATTCAGGGTGTAAGTGTCCTTTGTCTCACGGTCCAATCCTCCGGTTACATAGATATAACCTGAAATTTCAAAACAGCATGAGGTCGATTCTTTAAAGGTACTGGCACACTGAAGTAGTTCTTAAAACGTCCTACCACGTCCTAAAAAATCGTAGGACGGGCTAGAACGTGTAACGTTGGCCAAATAATAGGGAGGTTTCGAAATCAAACGATAAACGTAAACGTTAACGACAACGCTATTTTTGCACCGAAAATGCAATATAAAATCTGGTTAAAGTGTAGTACGAAAAATAACGTTGTCGTAAAGTTCACGTTTATCGTTTGATTTCGAAACCTCCCTAATGTCTCGAAGTTCTGGAGCACCCTTCCCCTCCAGCCCGTCCGCGAAGTTCGTAAAAAGACTGTAAAAGGTGGCCACTACGTCCACACCGTCCGCACACAGTTTGGGCCCGTTCGGCAACATTTTCAAGAACGTACTGGGAACTACATGTAGTTCAGTGTGATGGGGCATACGAAACCAAGTATATTGTAGGCCCTCAATCTATGGAAGGTTTCCACACAAAACACGCCAAATTATCATGACAGCGGAGTATTTTATATATAATGTCAATGAAAACTAATGCATGGCATGTCATAATTGATCAAGAATAGAACATATCACAAGCTTACCAGATATTCTATCGATGTAGAACTTCCCTTCATGGCCTCTAATAATGGAGTATTGGATCACTGCATTAGCCCCAAGGTCCCCATCAGAAGCATGAACACGACCAACTTCAGCATTCGGAGCTGCTTTTTCACTGATATTGAACTTGTATTCAGCTTCATCGAAGACTGGTGGCTGGTCATTTATGTCGGCCAGTTTGATGGTGAGGTCGGTAGTAGCACTTAGGAAACCAGAGTTGCCATTCATGTCCTTGGCGATGATCTGAAATTACGCATATACCACAGCGATGGCTGAATGTACACCAAAGATTGACAACGCAAACAGAGGTCCAGAAAGCGATTTCCAGAGTCCTACCTTCAGCTTCAACGTATCTTTCTTTTCCCTGTCAAGTGCAGAGGCGGGTGTTGCGGACTTCACAGAGATAGCTCCAGTAGCTCCATCAATGGCGAACAACCCAGCGTCCGCACCACTCAGCTCGTATTTGATCTTAGCATTGTCACCTATGTCTGCATCTGTCGTCGTGATTGGAGGTTTCTGTGGAAATAGGGTAATGCATGTAAATGTTTGGAGGAAATAGCCATCATATATTTAACATAAAGCACAAAAACGACACACAAAATGATAGTATAAGTAAAGGCGTATCCGAATTTTGCAAATTTTCGACCCCAATGGGGGTCTTCCTCAGGCACTTTCTAGTAGAGACCCCAGAAGTGAATCAAAATAGCCAAATTATCAATTTTATTGAAAGCGGTTATATTTCAAGTTCCATTAGACAGAAAAAAGGGGTCTTCCTCACCACAGCAACAACTGTGCCTGGAACAGCATGTTCTGCAATAGTCCCTGCATATGGCCCACCAACAAAGACTGGAGCATTGTCGTTCACATCTAAGATGCTAATCTCAACTTCACATGTCCCCTGAAAAAGCAAAGAAGAAATTGAAACTTGCTATTTATTACTAACAACCACTAGCCCAGCCATTCTTGCGCGGACATTGAATCGTTCTGTACAGAGAGTTGAGAATGAATCTGATTACCGGAACAATTTGCCTTACCCTTCTACTCGGTTTTCCCTTATCCTCGGCAGTTACTATGATGAAGTACTTGTCAACCTTTTCCCTGTTCAAAGCACCAGCCGTAGTGATGGTTCCATTTTGGTCAATTTTGAACAATCCTTGAGCATTCCTCGATGTAATCTGGTAGGTGAATTCTCCGTTGAGACCTTCGTCTTTGTCCGTTGCTGTCACCTGTCCAACAAACTCGCCTGTCTTCTTTGTAGCATCATTTTCAGGGACAGTGAACTTATACACAGGCTTTTCGAAGACAGGATCATTGTCGTTGGCATCGACGACAACGATTTTCATCTTGGCCTGAAGCAGTAAGAGCAAAACAAGGAATATGACTTTGTCGATTTTGAGTGCCCATGAGACTGCATGAGCTCACAGGCACCCCCTGTTTCAAAAAAATCTAAAAACATATCTCTTTAGGGCACACTTCGACCAATTTTAATAATGTTTTTCAGCATTTCATGTTTCTTTTAATATCACTTATGTACAATGCTCAGCAAATGTTTTATATACATGTACATTATTTTAGCATTTTAATCTAATAAATTATTATTATTATTATCATTATTTCCTTTTAAATGAGCCGTTAGGATTATACACAACTGACGAGGTACATGTATATGCAAGTTGCTGTACACATAAAAATGAAGTAAAGGTAACTTAGAAAAGTGACCTTGAGAAAAAACTAACTTACAGTTGAACTCTGCTTCCCATCTGTGACCTTCAAGGTCAAATTATAAATAGCCTGCACACTTATATCTAGGCTCTTGTTCAACATGATGTCACCAGTCTCTGGGTCAATGATAAAAGTATCATCCTCATTCCCTTTGGACTCAATACTGTATGTGAGGTTAGTGTTGACAGGTTCATCGGGATCTGAGGCAGAAATGGATGTGATCTTAAACATTCGAGGTGACCCTTCTGAAACGGGCACAACGTATTCACTCTTCTCAAACTTTGGTGGTTTGTCGTTGATATCTTTAACATGAACTGTAACCTGAAGAAGAAAAGAAAGGGCATCATTAAACGTCCGAAGAAAGAGAGCACAAAAGTCGACACACAAAATGATGATTATATAGGAAGTCAACTTCCAAAATTTCGCACATTTTCGACCCCAACCGGGGTCTTCCTCAGGCACTTTTCAGTATGGAACTGAAAAGTGCCTTTTCAGTATGGAACTATAGTGCACTTTTCTGTATGGAACTGAAAAGTTCCGTACTGAAAAGTGCCTGAGGAAGACCCCGGTTGGGGTCGAAAATTTGCGAAATTTTTGAAGTTGACTTCTTATATATCAGCATCATTAAAAGTCATATACTGATCATCAATGTTCGAAAGTACAAAACCATTATCATACGAAATTGCCAGCAACTGCAAAAAAAGAGAACTTACTGTTGTGGTAGCAAACAAAGAAGGAGAACCTTTATCGACGGCTTTTATGGTCAGAACATACATCCCCATCCCATCCTTCCTTCTAATTCCTTCCTTCTCTCTATCCAACTCCTTTACAGCACGCAGTGTACCAACATTCTTGTCGGTATCAATGACAAATTCGCCATCACTGTTGCCTTGAGTAATGCTGAACTCGACTACTGCATTTTCCCCGCTGTCCTTATCTGTGACTGTCACTTTGTATGCCAGGGACAGACTCTCCGGCCCTGAAAGAACAAGAGAGACTAGAACTGTGAAATTTGCTTCACAGCAAATTTGATGGTCCCTACATCAGAAAATGGAAACTGAATGAAGAAAGGGCAAGTAGGGGATGACTCTGTGGCACAGCAGTCAGGGAGGGGAAGGGAGGGGCAGAGGGGAGGGCAGGGGAGGGAGAGAGGGGAGGGGCAAAGGGGAGGGGCAGAGGCCTGCCTTCAGAGACTAGAGGAAGGGCAAAGTGGTGGACACGGATACGGATCCATCATTCGTGCCTGAACGAAACGAAAAACAAACAAACCAAGGGAAATATCGAAGTTCATCAGTTCAGAATAAAAACCTCGTCAAATTCACTAATGAAGTCATTTTTTGAAACTATCTAACATTTCACACCTGGATACAAATATTGACTACTCGATGGTACTGCTTGATTTTGAGGTCATTGAGTAGTTTTCTTGGAATCGTGTGTCAACTGAGTGTGGAAGAAGATAGAAAGAAATAAAAATTTCCTACCTACCCAGTGATATCAAGATGGTCCCTACATTGACAATATGTAGGGACCATAAAAATGGCTAGGGGCTACCAAGAAGCTCCAGAGAAGCAGGCACAACTAAGCAACTTCAAAAAGACTCTTCTAGGAAAGGTCAACACATACCTTCATTTATAGTTGTCTCGTACGGGGCATTCACAAATGCAGGTGAATTGTCGTTGACATCAATGAGCTTGATAACCACAGCCACTGTAGCCTAAAAAGAATAATCTGACGTAAGAAATGACACAAATCTCACCTCATCCAAAGATATTGGAATCAGAGAATAACAGACATAGACCTTACCGCGAACTTACCTTGTTGCCAGCCGAGTCAGATGCACTGACTTTCAACGTGTATGATGCTTTCTTTTCCCTGTCCAGTGCCTTGGTCATCGACCTCGTGATGATGCCAGTCACAGGGTTGATGTCAAACAACCCATCTTCATTGCCTTGAAGAGAGAGACGAACGCGTTTTACATTTGGCAGTAACTGCGGTGGATGGCCACAAAGCAATGTTCGGAACCTGACTATCACGCTTTGTCGGGATGAACTGGAATGGCAAGGGCATGTCTGAATACACAAAATCAACTAAACACACATGTATCCATGCCTACCTGTTGTGATACTGTATCTTAACTTCCCGTCATCCACCCTGTCCAAGTCGGTTGCTGTTACTTGAATGATCTCAAATCCAGGGCCAGCATTCTGAAATGCAATCCAATTTCAGTGGCAAGAACACAGTCATAGAGTTTCTAAAGTAACGAAGGCTTCTTCCAATGGACATTTGTTACACCAAGGGTTGAAGACTACTTTTTCAGAAGTTCGTTATAAGTCAACCCATTCTGTGTGTATTAAGCATGTCTGCATGAAGCCTTACCTCAGACACATTTCCAGCGTACTCCTTCTTCGGAAATACTGGACTATTATCATTGACATCTTTCACAAGGATCCTCACCATTGTTGTGTCACTGCTTGTGCCATCTGAAGCTTTGACCTGCAACGAAATCAAGTTGGGACCTTACCATTTTGGCCTTCATTAAACAGTACCGTCGCACAGAATTGGATTTACTTGCCCCCCCCCCACCGTTGGCTGGAAACCTGATATAAATCAGTTCAGTGGTGACTGGGAAACGAAATTCAACTCTGGTCAGAACATTTTCGTATCAGTACCTTCAATGAATAAATCCCAGTCTGGTTTGCAGGCATAAGATCACGATCCAGTTTCTTGGCAACTTTGATGACAGCCTTGTTCTTCTCCGTGTGGATGCTGAACTGGCCGTCGGAATCATCTTCAACAATGGTATAAATGAGCTGAAAAAGTATATCTTCGAAACTGAGTATAACCAAATCTTTTTCGTCACTTTCCTTTATAATAATCTTCTACATGTAATATACAAGTACTGTTTTTGAGATGATCAGGAAACGGGCAGGCAAGGAACCAACAACTCGTTGAATTCTCCCGATAGAATCTATATAGTCAAAAGCAGGGTCTAAGAATTTAGTGTGCTGATTTGGCTTGCACATTGTAACATCCTACAGTCTGCCGGCCATTAAGACCGCCCCATCCCTCAGTAGGTGGGCGGTCTTCCTCGAGCCTTTGGGGATCTGTCCCACCAGGGTAAGACCGCCCATCTCTCAATAGGTGGGCGGTCTATCATGTTTTTATCGATCTGTATTGAACTTGTGAAATCTCTGCCCATCCAATATTTTGTTTCACCAACATGCACTCACTGGTGTATTTTGATCTGGATCAATGGCATAGATGGTCGTCACTGGTTCTCCAATCGTTGTGTCTTCCGCTGTTACAACATCATACTGGGTGAAAGGAAACTTTGGTGGTGAGTCCTTGCTATCGGTTACCTCAACAATAACCTGCGAATAGAAAGAAAAGCAGTGAATTATCTTTATACTTGCAATACAGCACTAATACAGGTCAATAACACACAACAGTTGTGTGTCAGTAGCCTACCAGTACTTCAGTTACTTATCATCACAAGGCCACGAATTCATTACCACAGAAGAAAAGAAGTGAAACCTGACCATCTTTCCACTTACCCCTGTTTGTGCTGTAAACCGAGCATCGGCTTCGTTATATGCTGTCACAAGAAGGAAATGATAAGGCTTGGCTTCACGGTCCAATTTCTTGGCAACAAGCAACGCTCCCTGAAATAAACGTAAGGTACTGCTGATAATTCAGTTCACCGGCACTGAGAGATTGGGGACTTCGAAACGCCTTTGGAGTAGATTCACCGTGATGATCATCAATTTGAAGGTGAAGCATCTGTAACTGCACTGGACTATTCTCCAGCAGAGAATCAGGCAAATTTCACCCTGATTGATCAGTTACAAAGACATAGTTGTCTGAAAGAAAACTTTTATTGCATATTTGTAGAGAAATGACCCTCGGAATATCTTGCATGCATTTCAAAAGACAAAAGAGCACACCTAATTGACTCTAATGCTGGTAACAGAATTAATCTGATTAATTCCGTTAATGCAATAACAATTGCTTACATCACCGTAAGTGTGGTATTCTTTCAGTTTTTATTGCATGGTAGTTGATGCTGAGAGTCGTTTCTCAATAGACGTGGAACATAACTATACTAGATAACATAGTTTTTTATAATTTGCGAATGAATTCCGTTACTGGAGAATTGTCCTACTTACATTCTGAGTCTTCATCTTGAAATAGTTCTCTTCATTTCCCTCAGTGATGTTGTAGAATATTCCACCATCCACAACGTTTCCCTTGCCACCAAGCGTGGCATTGATATCTGTCACGACGGTATCAACAGAAATAGCTTCGTTTATCTTTGAAATGAAAGGCATCTGACCAAAAACAGGAATATTGTCCAATGAAGAGAGAACCTTGATACGTAGAGTAGCTTCTGTGGAGAGCTTCGGTGATCCTTGGTCGGTGACCTTAACTTTAACGTCGTAGTCTCCGGTTGGAAGAGGGGCAGTTTTGACACTTATAACCCCTGAAGATTCTCCAATGGTAAACTTGTCATTGTGACTTGATAAGGAATACAATATTTTGTTGTTATTGTTGATGAAGCTATCTATATCTGTAGCATTCATTTTGTAAATGGTGTCTCCGACTTTCGATTGAGCTGAGACTTGGAGAGCGCTAGGTAGTGGAGCAAAAACTGGTGCGTTATCATTGACGTCTGATACAGTGATCCTTACAATTGCGGTGCTTGATAAGGGATCACCGCCTTCGTCCTTCGCTTCGACGGTCAACTCGTAATACCTTTGCTTCTCGTAGTCGAGAGCTTTTGCAAGGTGTATCGACCCATCGGAGTCAATTGTGAAGATTTTTTTGTCATTCCCCCGCAGAATGCTCAATTTGATATTGCCCGCTCTTCCATCGTCCTGGTCTGTTGCATTGACTCGAATTATGAGCGAGCCCTTTTTAGCATCTTCTGGAACTAAAGCCTCGTAACTGAATTCAGAAAATCTGGGTACGTATTGGTTCGTATTGTTGACGTAAATGGTCAAAGAAACATTGGAACGCAGCGGGGGAACTCCGTGATCTTCAGCAAAAACAAGCATTTCATACATATCCTTCTGTGATTTATCCAAAGGTCCTGCAATTCGGACAATACCCACGTCATGGTCGACCTTAAATTTTCCATCAGTGTTAGTCATCCAGTAGGTTATATCCTTGTTACTTCCAAGGTCAGGGTCGGTAGCATTCACTTGTAGAATTGCCCTGTCCACAGCGGCATTCTGTTGTATGTAACCAACATATGAAGACTCCACAAATTCAGGGGCGTGGTCATTGGTGTCGAGTATGGTAACCTTAACTTGAGCATATCCACACTGCTTCCCATCGCATGCAGATACCTTTAGAGTATAACTGTCTGTTGCTTCTCGGTCAAATTTCACCCCAGTTGAAATAAGTCCAGTGCTCTTATCAATCTTGAAGTCAGCAGCTCCAACACCTGGAGATGCAATGAGGCCGTATTCAACCTGGCCGACAGTGTCATCATCTGTTGCTAAGACCTTAAACAAAAAGCATTTTTGAGATTCATCAGCGGTTAAGATAGGAGGAGTATTTGCTTAAAATACTCCTTGAATTCTCAAAATACTCACCTCGTATTCCAGAACTGAAAGGTTGAAATACTCCTTTAGATTTATGAGTTTGCAATACTTTACTAATGGAATACTCCTTTGAAGAACGAAAATACTCTTTCAAATTCTGATAGAAGAGTATGATACTCGTTGCCATCCAAAATTATCTAAAGCCCTGATTCATACAGGCACCGAAGATGATTTTCTTCAAGGAAATGTTGCAAGGGTGTTCTTGTGGCAAACTCGCCCTACAGCGAGACTCGCTCGAACCTACCTTTGTGACTGAGGTACCAATTGGCTCATTCTCTTTAACACTTGCGCTGTATTCAGACTGTTTGAAGACCGGGGCTTTGTTGTTGACATCTGTGACTGTCACCTCGGCTGTGCAGAAGCTGCTCCTTGGGGACGTACCCCCTGAAAAAAGCAGTGGAGGGAGAGAGTTATTGCCTTCTCAGAGAGACATGCAATACGTAATCTGAAGTTTTGTTGGACATTAGGGGCAATATGCACCAAGGTTGAGCCAGAGCTTTTCAATTGTTCAGGTTTGCCAGGGCACGATGTGACAATGGAAAAGTTGTTGCTCAACCCGAGTTCAAGATATCTTCGTTCATACGCCCCTTCACAAGGAATGTAGCCATTGTGAGTGAACCCCACAAATGATTGCCTGCCAACACCTGATGTATGTGATTTTTACATGAAGAAACAATTACCATCCTTGGCCTCAAGTACTAAGTAGTACACTGGTCTCTTTTTATAGTCTATCTTGGTCCCTTCAACAACAGACAGTTCTCCAGTTTGACTGTTGATGCTGAAGATGCCGTCCTCATTACCACTGATGATACTGTAGGTAACCTTGGCATTATCACCGATATCTCGATCAGTTGCCTTTATCTACAATCACAAGAGCACCAATAAGAATGTCATCCACACGAAGTATGCATTATGTCAATGCATGTACTATAGGAGTAGGCCTATGTGAACAGTTAGCAAAAGTTATTTGAGATGAGAAAACAAGAAATGCAAAAGAATAGGCCTACTACTCGCGGGGCAGTGACACGATTTGACGTTTTGGGCCTACTTCAAGAAAACAATCTGGATTATCAGGCCTTGNGTGATGTTGTAGAATATTCCACCATCCACAACGTTTCCCTTGCCACCAAGCGTGGCATTGATATCTGTCACGACGGTATCAACAGCAATAGCTTCGTTTATCTTTGAAATGAAAGGCATCTGACCAAAAACAGGAATATTATCCAAGGAAGAGAGGACCTTGACACGTAGAGTAGCTTCTGTGGAGAGCTTCGGTGATCCTTGGTCAGTGACCTTAACTTTCACATCGTAGTCTCCGGTTGGAAGAGGGGCAGTTTTGACACTTATAACCCCTGAAGATTCTCCAATGGTAAACTTGTCATTGTGACTTGATAAGGAATACAAAACTTTGTTGTTATTGTTGATGAAGCTATCTATATCTGTTGCATTCATTTTGTAAATGGGGTCTCCGACTTTCGACTGAGCTGAGACTTGGAGAACGCTAGGTAGCGGGGCAAAAACTGGTGCGTTATCATTGACGTCTGATACAGTGATCCTAACAATTGCGGTGCTTGATAACGGATCTCCGCCTTCGTCCTTCGCTTCGACGGTCAACTCGTAATACCTTTGCTTCTCGTAGTCGAGAGCTTTTGCAAGGTATATCGATCCATCGGAGTTAATTGTGAAGATTTTTTTATCATTCCCCCGCAGAATGCTCAACTTGATGTTGCCGGCTCTTCCATCGTCCTGGTCTGTTGCATTGACTCGAATTATGAGCGAGCCCTTTTTGGCATCTTCTGGAACTAACGCCTCATAACTGAATTCAGAAAATCTGGGTACGTATTGGTTCGTATTGTTGACGTAAATGGTCAAAGAAACATTGGAACGCAGCGGGGGAACTCCGTGATCTTCAGCAAAAACAAGCATTTCATACATATCCTTCTGCGACTTATCCAAAGGGCCAGCAATTCGGACAATACCCACGTCATGGTCGACCTTAAACTTTCCATCAGTGTTCGTCATCCAGTAGGTTATATCCTTGTTACTTCCAAGGTCAGGGTCGGTAGCATTCACTTGAAGGATCGCCCTGTCCACAGCGGCATTCTGTTGTATGTAGCCAACGTATGAAGATTCCACAAATTCAGGGGCGTGGTCATTGGTGTCGAGTATGGTAACCTTAACTTGAGCATATCCACACTGCTTCCCATCACATGCAGATACCTTTAGAGTATAACTGTCTGTTGCTTCTCGGTCAAATTTCACCCCAGTTGAAATAAGTCCAGTGCTCTTATCAATCTTGAAGTCAGCAGCTCCAACACCCGGAGAAGCAATAAGGCCGTATTCGACCTGGCCGACAGTGTCATCATCTGTTGCTAAGACCTTAAACAAAAAGCATTTTTGAGATTCATCAGGGGTTAAGATAAGAGGACTGTTTGCTTAAAATACTCATTATCTCAAAATACTCATCTCGTATTCCAGAAATGAAAGGTTGAAATACTCCTTGAGATTTATAAGTTTGCAATACTTTACTAATGGAATACTCCTTTGAAGAGTGGAAATACTCTTTCAAATTCTGATAGAAGAGTATGCCCTCCAAAATTATCTAAAGCCCTGATTCATACAGCCACCGAAAATGATTTTCTTCAATAAAATGTTGCACGGGTGTATAGCAAACGAGTCCTACAGCAGGAGACTCGCTCGAACCTACCTTTGTAACTGAGGTACCAATTGGCTCATTCTCTTTAACACTTGCACTGTATTGAGACTGTTTGAAGACAGGGGCTTTGTTGTTGACATCTGTGACTGTCACCTCGGCTGTGCAGAAGCTGCTCCTTGGGGACGTACCCCCTGAAAAAAGTAGTGAAGGGAGAGAGTTATTGCCTCCTCAGAGAGATATGCAATACGTAATCTGAAGTTTTGTTGGACATTAGGGGCAATATGCAGCAAGGTTGAGCCAGAGCTTTTCAATTGTTCAGGTTTGCCAGGGCATGATGTGACAATGGAAAAGTTGTTGCTCAACCCGAGTTCAAGATAATCTTCGTTCATTGGTGCATACGCCCCTTCACGAGGAATGTAGCCATTGTGAGTGAACCCCACAAATGATTGCCTGCCAACACCTGATGTACGTGATTTTTACATGAAGAAACAATTACCATCCTTGGCCTCAAGTACTAAGTAGTACACTGGTCTCTTTTTATAGTCTATCTTGGTCCCTTCAACAACAGACAGTTCTCCAGTTTGACTGTTGATGCTGAAGATGCCGTCCTCATTACCACTGATGATACTGTAGGTAACCTTGGCATTATCACCGATATCTCGATCAGTTGCCTTTATCTACAATCACAAGAGCACCAATAAGAATGTCATCCACACGAAGTATGCATTATGTCAATGCATGTACTATAGGAGTAGGCCTATGTGAACAGTTAGCAAAAGTTATTTGAGATGAGAAAACAAGAAATGCAAAAGAATAGGCCTACTACTCGCGGGGCAGTGACACGATTTGACGTTTTGGGCCTACTTCAAGAAAACAATCTGGATTATCAGGCCTTGTTCTTGCATGGTTATTACATCACATCATCAAAAACAGGAAAAAAACGACAGAAGAATGCAAATATTCCCGAAACAGACAAGTAATAATGACAATATATTGAATGGACTTGGAAAAGAACACTGTAATGTTTATTAGGATAGCAGTCATGAAGTCTGAAATGAATAAAATGTGTTACAAAATGAGAGAGATTATAACATTTCAATAAAAGAAGCATGAATCAACGACATTCAATTAAATATTCGACGCAAAGTTTACTTAAAACAGTCTCAAAATTGTTTTGATGCCAAAAAAGACGAAATGACGTCGTCTGGG
>NMRB01000182.1:270005-298247 GCA_002633025.1 Notospermus geniculatus | reverse complement strand
GGTCAGGGCCGCTGGAGGTGGTTAATGCAGGTGGGCGCCGAAGGTGCCCGTGCTGATGGGGGTCTAGATTTTGAAATCTAGAAAGCTGTAGACGCGATTTCCTGCATGGCATCTCAGTATCAAAACAGCAGCTTTATTTTTGCTCAGTTTTGTTATACAATTAATGTACGTATTCGAGGGGAGTAGACGAATTGGTGGAGAGCAGGCGGGGGTCACGACCCCCAACCCCCCCCCCTCTAGATCCGCGCCTGGAATACCCCACCAAACATAGCTCAGTAAAGAACATATCGCATGTAGCTCTTTAACATCAGTAGGAAGTTCAGCATCAAGCATATCAAGGGATATTGAACTTACCTTTGTTCCTTCAAGGAAGTACATGTAGTAGAATTCACCATTTACACCATCATCAACATCAGTAGCTGATATGCCCAGATTTATTTCTGTTGTCACCGGGATTGTTTCATTCAACGTGGCTGTGTATGATTCTAAAAGAAGGACAAGAAATCGAACATAAATACATTCGATACATTAGTACCACTAGCACCTCCTAGAGTGCTTTCGACAAGGTTTCCCTCCCAGCCAATTAGAATGTTAAAAGCCCGACTGTATGCATTAGGTGACTTTCTCCCTCCCCACCTTGATAAGACTGGTCTCCTGTCCAACCTATATAACACATGTAGCCAGTGTTAACACCGAGGCTGGACTGATACTATGTCGAAACAAAAATGGCCGCCATACGTTTCATCACACGAGAAGTTCAACGTGTTGTTATAGCGTGACTAACCCTTCATCAAGTAAGTACATGTATGTACCATGCTTCAACTCGTCATTCTTTTATGTGTAGCAACACTCTCAATGTGTAGTTGGTAACTTAGATCATTCAAATAGATCGATTTGAACAGTCTTGTCGACCATGCATATACATGTACGACGTTGCCTAAAGGTCAAAGGTTACGTCGGCCATCGCGAGATACAAAACCTGCATAGTGGTGCTTTAAGGAGACTGTGATGAGTGTCATCTGGAACTGCCATTTGCTTCTTACCTTGGGAGAAAAGAGGAGCATTGTCGTTCACATCTTTCACATCAATATTAACAGTTGCAGTCACATTTATGATCGTTCCGTTGGCAGCAGGAGAAAGATCACTGGCTGAAACCTAAAGCAAGGCAATAATAATTCCTCAGTTTAAATCTCATCAGCAAAGTCGTCTCCGAATTTGGCAAATTTTCGACCCCAACCGGGGTCTTCCTCAGGCACTTTCTTGTAAAGATCCCAGAATCTCATTCACTTCTGGGATCTCTACTAGAAAGTGCCTGAGGAAGACCCCGGTTGGGGTCGAAAATTTGCCAAATTCGGAGACGACTTTACTTTTCCTATCATTTTGCGTGTCGTGTTTTGTGAATGTTGGATATTTGAAACTCATGAGAAAAGAGGGGAAAGTATGAACGTGGCTAATTTCCTTTCTATTTTGGTGGCATATCAGAGCTGATGACATGTTTATCTTTCTGCATGAGAAGGAGGCTTTATTGGTCAACAATCTTTTATTCCAGACAATAAATGTATAAAGGAAAGAATTATTACTTCGAATTGGAAACCAGTTTCATTCTTTGGTGGGTCCCTGTCAAGTGACTCAGTGAGGAAGAGATCGCCAGTGTCATGGTCAATCCTGAACTTATCAGTGCCAGTCCCGCCTATAATCCAATAATGAGATTTCTTGTTGCTGGCTACACTGTCAGAATCAATCGCAACCACCCTGTAAAATGAATTTGTATAAATGGGGGTTGACACGATTCAACTCGCTGAAAGGTGTTGAAAGTTGAAAGGTGTTGAACGTCGTTGAAAGCTGTTAAAGTGTCTAACCCACTTTTAACACATTTCGCAGGGTCTATCAACAAGTGGCCAAAATAGCTTCATGTTTCTTCTGGCAACCTGTTGAAAGGGGGTTTAGAAGCTTCAACAGCTTTCAACAACATTCAACACCTTTCAACTTTCAACAAATGTTGAATCGTGTAACCCCCCCCCCCCTTAAGAGGCCAAATATACATGTACGTTGATATGTTGAGTCTGTGGAATTTCTGTAGAAGTTGAGAAAAGGATATCGAAAACGATGTTTTTTGGGCACTTGTCAATTAGATACATACATGTAAGATGTATAAGCAAAAATTACTTACTTTGCAAAGCTTTTACTGGTAGTTTGGTCTTCCAGCACAATGAAACTATAGACACTTTTGGTAAAGACTGGAATATTGTCATTGATGTCCTGCAAAAGTTGAGAAACAGACTTGTGACCTCAAATTACCGAAAAAATGGTTGAAGATGTCAAGTACTGTGGTTGAGGAGAAAGGTAATGAATGCAATTTGGCCCTCAAGAGAATTTGGAAAAACTGTCCGCCATTTGACCATGCAGTGTCAAAGCATATTACCTGTATATTTATAACAACAGTCACGAACGATTCACTACTTTTGCCGGCCAACTTCCCTTCCAGTGGTCTGACATTCCTAGCCGAGATTTTGAGGGTGTACTGACGTGGTGCGTTGTGCGCTAAGCTAACCACCCTCCTGGCAGACACTGCACCCGTTGTGCTATCCTTATTCGTAACCTCAAACAAGAAGGCATTACCAGAGATGATCTTGAACGCAACCTGTTGATTTGTGCCTTCATCGACATCACTCATCTGAAACAAGTGAAGATCCAAATCTAACTCGCAGAAAAACTTTATTTACGTAGACGTACAAGCTTAATGGTCACTTCAGCTCAAATGTTGAAAGACACATCAACATCAACATCAACAAGAGTTTCATTGGGAATTCCAGTGCAGTCAGTCAGAGCTTTTGGGCCGTATTCTAGAAGCTTCCTTAACTCTAAGGTTTACCTTTAGTTATTGTTTGCAGGGCAGAATACAAAAGCTTAAAGTGGACCTTAGAGTTAAGGGGCCGTATTTTAGAACGTTCCTTAACATTAGGTCCACCTTAAATCTATTGTTCTCGATGGTTTTACAATAGACTTAAGGTCAACCTTAATGTTAAGGAACGTTCTAAAATACCATCCAAGGAGTCTTCTGCAAAACGGGCCATCTTTGACAAAAGGAGGATTAACTCCACTGAAATAAACTCGCTTTTTCTTTGTTCGTGTGTCCTCATTGTGAAACGGTCAATGAGACAGGCTTACTTCAAGAGTCAGGAAATTCTTTGGAGCAGTATCTTCGGGTATAGTAGCCTCGTAAGTAGACTTCTGAAATTTTGGTGCATTGTCATTGATGTCCTCCAGTGTAACTGATACAGTTGCAATACCAGTGAGGCTGTTTGGAACACCCTGATCCCTTGCCTCAACAAAAAACTCGTATTCGGTTTGCTTCTCACGATCAAGTGTGTCTGTCGATGTCTTAATTTCGCCAGAAATTTGGTCAATGGAGAAGAGATCCTTGGCCCTGAAAGGTAAACATGACAATGGAATGCCAATGCTAATCGCTTGTGAAGGGCTTAAGGGCGGCGCACACGTGCGACTAAAATGGGGGCCATTACCGATGCGACTGCTACGTCGCATGCGATAATTATCTTTGAGGTCGATCAGTGATGTCATCCGCGACATCACTGATCTTCCAAGGAAGCATTTGTCGCAAACGAGTCAACAAAAAGTAAAAAAACTAAAAATATGTTCAGTCGCTGCTGTGGTCGCAAGGCCGGTCGCCTAGAAAATCGCTCGAAAAATCGCAAGTGTGCGCCGCCTTTTAGGTAAAAATGGCACAGACTGAAGGAAGTCTTGCTTACCATGAAGTACCAAATAGGTAGGTTAACTTGGCATTATTACCCTCATCAGCATCAGTGGCCTGAAAGAAAATGACATTTCTTACTAAAACAGCCCCTTTAGTATACATTCCATTGGCCCGTTGGTACTTATAAGTTACCATACACATTCAAACATCATTATTTACTAGTATTATTGGCAGATGACAACTTTTCAGTTATGTATCTATAAATTTCGTCTGTATTTCAAGGCAAAGTTTTGTTCTTCATGTATTAATTCGAGGGCTCCCATAAGTATTGTAAACCGCAAACAGCAAGTTTACGATAATGCGATCAAGCCAAAAAAAACAAAAACAAAAAATACATCCTTTGACATGGTCTAGAAAGTTTTGCTTGCACATGTTGATTGAAGAAACAAAGTGGATATAAAACACTTAGATTACGGTATTCTGAAACTATCGCAAAGAAGCAGATACATGTATCCGGAGTAAATAAAGCAACGAACAACCGAAAATACATGTAAATATAAGCGGCATAAGCATTCAAGATATTACGGAGGTTTAGAAGTCAAACGATAAACGTAAACGTTAACGGCAACGTTATTTTTGTAACGAAAAGGCAATATAAAACCTGGTTAGTATGAAAAATAACATTGTCGTAATGTTTACGTTTATCGTTTGATTTCTAAACCTCCCTATTATTTGAAATCCATTCGTAAGACTTTGTAATCGACCACAGTGTTGAAGAAAATGGAGCAGTAGTTTAGAGAAAATGTGTTAGTGATATGGCAAGTCTTCTAATTCACAGCAACATGAACAGTGAAACCAATTCATCGAGGAAACAGTGATAACACTGGAAAGTAAAATATGTAAGTGTACATCAGTTGATGTATAAGTGTAACACTGTGATAACCTGTTTTAGGTCGAACAGCCCAGCAGCTGAGTGAACCACAAGCAAACGTGATACTGTGGCCCTGGATAAACGTCAATGTGATTCCTACATATAACAATACGGATTTGGCAACAGGAACACTAAATCTACTTGTTTTCACCAGAACATCAATGCACAGGCCATAAAGCGATCAGCAAAAAGCAGTAGCAACATGCAAGGTAATACTTAAATTCTACTTACTGAAATTAATGATAGTTGGATCGATTCTTGAACTGATTGAGGGTATTCTATGTGCAGCTACCTAAGGTTGGTGCCTGATACCTTTCTAATCAGGTTTTCAAAGCAAGGATTGCTTTTAATAGAAACATTCATTAACAGACGTAAATGAAAAACAGTAGGATTTGCTATGGAACGGAAGAAACCTGATCATAATATTTGTTACAAGCAAGGACAACGAATCTTATGCTCGACGGCTATACCAACTAAAATTTGCCGATTCCATAGGCCTAGTGGTGTATCATCGAACACACTGCTTTCAAATAACCATGCAAGAACAAGGGTTCTAAAGTAGTATTATAGATATGGAAAGTACATGTACATCGTGCACTGCGTCATAGGGACCATTTTCCATCAGGATTTGCAACTACCAAAATAAAAAGGGGAACACTTGCAAAAAACCGAGAGAAAAGGTTAGTTTTGTAAGAATGTTTGCAGAAAGAATGGCGTTTGAAAATTCTTTGTTGAATATCCACATTTCTTTCAATATGAGACAGAGTGACGAGACGAAGATAAAGAAACTGGGGCTCAAAGTTCAAACAATGTGTCGTGACAATCATCATCTTTTACAGCAAATTGCCATTCCATCTGTAACGTTTTAAGCCAATTAAATGTTCTTTTCTGTACCATTAGACTGACTTTACACTGGATGACACGCGACACGAACACGCAGGCGAACAAAGGTTTCATGGGGATGAATCCTTTGTGAAGCCATTGTTCGCCTGCGTGTTCGTGTCGCGTGTCACCCGATGTAAAGTCAGCCTAATGTTTCGGAGTCTGTGCCGAAGAAACCTACAGAGGTGCAAAAGTAGAGAGATTACGAAGACTGGTGGCCTTACCTTCACCTTGCCTACAAGGATTCCTGGTGGTTGCTCCTCTTTGACCGTAAACTTGTAAACGGATTGTGTGAATTTGGGGACGTTGTCATTGGTATCCACGACAGTAATGTCAAGGGTAGTTGTCGCTTTCTGGAAGAGTTTAGAAAGGATAATTAGTTACATGTACATTTGAAGAAAGTAAATGCAAGTTCATGCAATATAATATAGCATATTCAAGCATTGGTCGTAGGAAATGGTCAAATGTGTTGATGCCCTGTGTATGCTCCATGTATGCTCTATGAATGCATCATATATAAATGAACGTTACAGGCACAGTGGCTTAATTACCACCCAATGCTGATGGTGCTTTCCCTTCAAACACCCTACAGTTACTCATATCCAACATAGAGCACAAAAAACGACACACAAAATGATAGTATAAATAAAGTCGTCCCCGAATTTCGCAAATTGTCGACCCAAAGCAGGGTCTTCCTCAGGCACTTTCTAGTAGAGATCCCAGAAGTGAATGAGGTTCTGGGATCTTTACAGGAAAGTGCCTGAGGAAGACCCCGGTTGGGGTCGAAAATTTGCAAAATTCGGAGACGACTTTACTTATACTATCACCTGTAATTACTCACATGAGATTCATCAGCCACTTGCACTGTGAGGCTGTAACTTGGCACTTTCTCTCGATCCAGTTGATTTTGCACTATCACAACTCCGCTACAGGAAGAAGAGGGGAGATAACATAAGACACTTATGGTAAAAAAAATCTTTGCTTGATTCTAAAAGTGATCAATCGGCCTTGACCAATAATGCTGAAAATGTGATGACATTTTGGTGAACATACATGTAGTGAAATCAGTAGCATATTGCTATGAGTTTATAGCCAAAAATGCTTCTAACGAGCTATAAGCTACTCACTTTGACGTTATGTTGAATCTGTTGTCAGGATCACCACTGATGATGCTGTACTTGAGACCAGCAACTCCATCTCTGTCTGTGGCCTGCATCGAACAAATACTAGATTAACATTCTGCACACGAGCCAGTAAAGGTCTTAAATCAACTTGCACACATAACTTTGCAGCGCACACTTCAGTAACTAACACGATAACCTTATGGAGAATTCATTCTTGTACTCAGAAGCGTCAAAATCAATTAACAGTGTGGAAGTCACAGTGAAATGAAACATTTTGTGTCATTCTTAATAGTGAGGTTTCGCAAACCTGACGAAAAACGAAGAACGAAATACGAAATTGGACTTCATTTCCATGACACAATGTATTTCAGGAGATGGTTGCTACCACAAATGTCCCTGCTGCCAGTGCGTCTTTTAGTATATCATGTACATGTAAGACCGAGAGAGTTGGTATGTTGAATTTTTAAATTTCCACTTCGAATCTACGACGTGAAAACGGAAGATAAATTTCGAAGTTTAATATAGACCGTAACTCTATCGTAACGTCATACGCTAAAAGACGCTCTTGCCGCAGGCGAAATTTGTGGTAACCATCTCCTGAAATACATTACGTCATGGAAATGAGGTCAAATTTCGTATTTCGTACTTTCGGTTTTCGTCAGATTTGCGAAACCTCGCTATGTCAATCAAATACTGGTAAAAAACGAAATAAAACCGAAAGATTCACCGTCAATGGTATGACAATAGTCCCGTCTATTGCAACCTCGGATACCCTTGCTTTATAGGGGCCATTTATGAACTGCGGTCGGTGGTTGTTCAGATTCTTAACATGGACAACGACCAAGCAAGAACTGCTCCTGAAATAAACGAAGAAAAAAAGTCATCAAAAGGAGAGCACTTTTCATCGATGTTGCCAATCTGCAGACCGGTATGTGTGGTAACGAATTGTTGACTCCTGCACTCTAAAAAGTGAAGTGTTCAGAACGCAAAAATTTCTTTCATCCTTTTACACAAGACCGTTATGGAATGGAAAATTATGGCTATTGTTGTATTGCAATCTTCCTCCATATATTTTTTGCGTTCTGGAAACAGAACACCAGTTTTGTCCCAGGTTTCAGAACACATTTGACTTTAAACCCTTTAAAAGGGGCTTTAATACCCCCAAATTGTGAAGATAACATATTCAATATATGAATACATGGAGAAAGATTGCATTACAACAATGGCCATAATTTTCCATTCCATAACCTTGTGTAAAAGGATGAAAGAAATTTTCGCATTCTGAACACCTCACTTTTTAGAGTGTGACTAAAATTAACAAGACACAATACTACATGGGCATAAGTAAGTTGATTGTCTAACACAATCAGTGTAAGAAGCATTTTCACTTGCCTTCTGTCTGTTTCTTGCGATGGCTGGTCTGTAGCAGTGATTGTCAACCGATACTCATAGAAGTAGGGATCCGTGAGAGAACTTGTTGTATACACCCGGCCGGTGTTCTCATCAACTGCAAATCTCTTGGAGCCATTATTGCTTGCAAACACCAGGGCGTACTTCACTTTTGCATTTGTGCCCAAGTCTGTGTCATTTGCATAGACCTATAAAGAAAAAAGAGTAAGGCCAACGGAACTGCACAAGTTAAAACTTATTCCTACATTAGAGGGCAGTAAAATGGACCAATATATGCCATAAATCAATCAGGTTAGTAACTAATACGGTGAAGATACATGTATGATTTCTTCTTAAAAGAAGAATACCTACTTCCCCAACGGTAGTATCGACAGTTTCATTTTCATAGAGGTCGAATACGTATGTCAGCGATGGGTAAAACTGGGGTGTGTTGTCATTCCTGTCCTCAAGGGTTATTGTGATCACAGATCGTTGGCTCTCGTATTTCTCCGCAGATTTTGTTTCTTTTGCATAAGTCTGAAATGTGACTTACAATATAACACACGGATTTGATAAAACAATGTCAGAATAAAGTACAGGTAAGGGAAGACAGACATTGGCGACAAAAGCCCTTCTATCGTAAAGAATAATCTAACTTACCTGTATCACAAACTTGTCTTTCTTCTCTCTATCCAAAGTGCTTGGGTTCTTCACACGAATTTCACCAGATTTTGGATCGAGCTGAAATGCACCACTTGGATCTACAAGTTTGTATTCAAAGGCTGCATTATCACCTTCGTCTGGATCAGTTGCATGGACTGTTGTAACTGGAGCACCCTTTTTAGGACTCTCACTAATTGCTAGTGTGTGAGTCCTATACGTCATCATTGGCCTGTTGTCATTACGGTCCTTGATCTTAACCTCAAGGTCCGTTGTTCCACATCTTTGTGTCGGTTTATCAGTCTGGCAAGCCTAGGAGAGAAAGAATATGATGATTACTTATGACATCGAGTAGTGTTGGTAAGGCGACAAGAGTCAGAGAGACACACTCAAAACCGTATAGTCGTAGTCTTGAAAATAGGGAGGTTTCGCAAAATCTGACGAAAGACGAAGTACGAAATACGAAATTCAACTTCATTCCAGGACCTAATGTATTTCTGAAGATGGTTGGTACCACAAATGTCCCTGCTGCCAGTGCGTCTTTTAGCATATCATGTAAGACCGAAAGAGTTACGGTGCATCTTTAATTTTTAAATTTCCACTTCGTATCTACGAAGTGGAAACGAAAGATAAATTTCAAAGTTTAATATACACCGTAACTCTATCGGTCTAACGTCATACGCTAAAAGACGCTCTTGCAGCGGGCTTGTGTGGTACCAACCATCTCCTGAAATACATTACCGGGTACGTCATCGAAATGAAGTCCAATTTCGTATTTCGTACTACGTTTTTCATCAGATGTGCGAAACCTCCCTAATAACTCACTTTTACAATTGATGAAATGACCAGTGAGTGGTAATCACCAATGATTGGATAGTTTACCTTGATCCTGAGATGCCACGAAGAGTGTTTTTCCCTGTCAAGTTGCTGCAAAGGTATCAGGCCTCCACTGGACGACTCCATATCAAAATACTTCAAATTTCCAGCAATATTACCTGCAAGGGTCAGCGATCAACAGTCATATTTTACCATGATGATTCTACTTCACAGAATCGAATAGACGCTGTACATGTATATGAGGAGCTGTTTCTGTTGTGGATGACCCTCAACCAGGGACTAAAACGTTCACTCGCTGGCGCTATAAGGAATGAGTACAAGACAAACCATAGTAAGTTACAGCATATCATTCCAATTTACCTTTCTCAATGGCATAGAGCACAGGTTGGTTAATGCCAGTATCCTGATCGTAAGCTCTCATTTTAGGCGTGGAAAAGAACTTCTTACCCACGTTTGATGGATCCTGAAAGTGGTCAACAGCTGACTTACTACAAACATAACGGCATTGGTCTCCAAAGTAATGATCACTCTTTTTCTAGGCAGTTTGTAAGATATTTATGCAACTGACAGTTACTAGACTTCTCATTGGTCAGTCTTTGATTACATACTCGTCTTAAATCAGCTAATAAACAGATACAGGAAAATGATGCGACAATAATGATTGATGAAATAGACAGAACAGCAAACCATGTGTCCCTACAAAAAATGTCAGAAAAATATTCTACATTATACACAACAATAAAACATCAAGCCTGTTCATCAATAGGCATCTATACTACTAAATCTATAGAGTTCCAAGGAAATCATGGCCACCTTACATGTTGCCACTGTGAAACTTTGCCTAACCTTTCACTACGATTCTATACACAAAATGACCAATTCTCAGTCCAAACATTTGCCGAGAAGGTGAACTTTGAAGCAATTTTTGTCAGGAATTTGTGTCCACGTGAAACTCACGGAAATTGCCGGAGCTTGCCGAACCTTTCAATCAGCGTCACAATGCCAAGAGATGACCCAGATTCATGGTAGGCCTATGTTGACATCAATCCTACAGTGTAGATCTGTTTATCAGCCTGTGGTAGGTCACTGGCACAGCATGATACTGCAACCTTGGAGGAATTATCTGAGACTGTCTTCTTTCTGAAGAGGGTGGGCCTATACAATAGCGCACTCCGCGCTCATAACATCATCCCGGTATCTCATCAGATCACGCACAACACTTTTACACAAGGAATGTGGTATACCAGCTATAAGCCACCCCACGGGTAAATATACTAGTTAATACAAAAGATACATGTAGGAATTAGGAAGATACAGTAAACAATACACAACAAAGACAATAAACCGGTGAAACATTGATGAAGAAGCAAGGCATGACGTAATTGCATGGTTCACAACAAATGGGGCTGATGGTACTCTTATCAAAAAGAGCTTTTGACAAAGATTTCATGAATATTTCGTGCATCAAAACATCAAGCAAGTACAAGTAGAATACGATAATGACACAGTGAATGATTTGACAAGTTTGAATGGAAGGCGGGATAGCAGAGCAGGTAAATGCAAAATCTATGGGCAATAAGAATAACGAAAGACAAGAAAAAGCAGACTACATGTTGGCGAATGTAAAATTTATTGTCAATGACACTGATAGATTAAACAACTCACTGAACTACTCAAGTCAAGACTAATTTTATTGTCTGGAGTCATCTGAAAAGCAAGGCGAGACACAGAATGCAGAAAAAAGCCTCCATAACATACATCTACATGTATACTGATAAAGGATGACATGAATTAGAGCAGTTTACATGCAAGACAGAAGATGAGCATCAATAGAAGTCCATTTGAGACCCTTATAGAGAGAAGATCATGCATATAGAAATCTAACATATATCAGATGCAGGCCCGTAGCAGCCCTCTGAGGAGTGGGGGGTCCCTAGCAGGGTCGAATCCAGGATTGACAAAAAGGTTGGGTGCGTAGCTCGGCGGAGGCGGTCAGGACCGGAAAGTGGAAGCCGAAAGGGGGGGTCTGGGGGTCCTCCCCCAGAAAAAAATGACAATTTAAGTGCTTTAGATGCATTTTCCTGGGATCTGAGAGCAAAAATGTGGACATATAAAATGGACATTTGGGCCAAGGCATTTTTGGCACAAAAAGTGTGGGGGGGGGGCCTGGGACCCCCCGGCCCCCCCGGCTGCTACGGGCCTGAGATGCTGTCTTAGTAACACACACACACAATGTATTTCATTTTCGTTGATAGAAGTTAGTTTGGTATGGTATTTTCACATCATTATGCTTTGTAGTATATCTACTGAAAGTAAGAATAGATTTTAACTTACATCTTCAGTGATCTCCACAGAATAATGTTGCTTTTCAAAGATCGGATCTTGGTCATCTCCATCAGTGATCTTGATTGTTAATGTGGTTGTATTAGAAAGTGACTTATCTCCATAGTTTACACCATTGTCCTGTAAGGAGTAACAAGGAAATGAAAATTAGGGAGGTTAAGAAATCAAACGATAAACGTAAACTTTAAAATTTTTCGGTACAAAAATTAAATTGTCGTTAACGTTTATCCTTTGATTTCTTAACCTCCCTATTATTAATGGATACCCGTAATGCCAGCTCTGTAAAGGCCTATTCAATGCTGTCTCAATTTTACAGGAAATGATTTCGGCAAGAACATACTGGAAGCTTTGAGTTTGCTTTTATAATGGCCTCCACATCGACGGCAAGAATAAAGTCCTTTCAACTTACTGTGGCAGATACGTTCAATACATATTCACGTTGGCCTTTATCATAGTCCAACGGAGCGGCCACTGCCACTTTCCCATCTGACGTTGCACCAGTCAACTTGAACTTCCCTTCACTACCTCCCTGAAAAAATGAGGATGTAATGATGACGTAATTGTTAAACCTTGGTGAAGGTGAAAGGAAGTGGCACAAATTACCGCTTAGCAGAATTTGAGATAGGCATCACCGGTCTTATTCATAAAGCGGTTCTATCGTTAGAACCGTCTTAAGCGGGGTTCATTGGCAGACGGATTTTGTCCGATTCAGGTGCGTAAAAAAATCGATTAAATTGACTTTCGCGTTGTCGTATCCGGAAAATAGGGTCAAACGGACAGGAAACGGACCAGATCCGTGCGCCAATGAACCCTGCTTTAGGCCGGTTCCAAGTGCAGTGGTTGACCACACGTAGAACCGGAATAAGACGGTTCTAACTGTAGAACCGCTTAATATGAATACGACCCCATATGACTACTAGGCCTACTTGGCAAAATCCTGTTGTTCTCTCAAAATAAAAAAGGAGGAAGTTTAAAATTAATGTTGAATATTTCTAAATTACGAGGTCAGGGAATGGCCTCTACCAGGAAAAAACAACACAGTTTGATAGGAAAGATCATGTATTTGATGAAACTTTTGGTTCGATTACATGTAGGACTTGGCCAGAGCGACGAAAGCATCTATGCATTCATGCAATAAACAAATTCATGTAATGCAGGACTTGGCCAGAGCGATGACAGCATCTGTGCATTCATACAATAAACAAATTCATGTAATGCAGGACTTGGCCAGAGCGATGAGAGCATCATGCATTCATGCAATAAACAAATTCATGTAATGCATTAAACAAGATTTGCTTTCACATAAAAAAACATGGCATAAATCACGGTCAGCAAAGTTTTTAAAAAGTCGATCAACAGAACAAAAGTATGACAGGAATGTATAAAGTGGGCTATTAACATTTTTATTTGCAGCCGATATCAGAATGGGTGGAGCTGATCCTTGAATACTAATGAAAATTGGTCAATGACCTTTCACAGAAACAGCATGTGGTCTCCATTAATCTGCCTAAACAAAAGGATTTTGTTGGCAAAAGTGTAGGTAAATATACTGGCCATCAAACATGACTAAACTCATTAGGCTATTATTTAATGGACACAAATTGATAGTCAGTCATCATGACATAGTTAAGGGCGGGTGAGCAGTGAGTGTAGGACAGGAACAGCCCATTCAATTCAAACTTGTTAATCATTGCATGGAACTATGCTATCTCCTCAGAGGCAGGTATAATCGAAGTGAAAAAAGTTGAACTTACCACTATTTGATAGTAGTTAATAGCACCATAGTAATCGTTATCTACTGCACGGTTTTTAAACATAAATATCGTGGTTGAAACAGGGGTAAGCTGAAAAACAGTACAAAAATACGTTGTAAAGTTAGGGCACAGTTCTATGGGCAGAAAGGACATTTTTTTATAACGATGTGAATGTTGACTAAACACACTTGGTGGATACTAATGCATGAGTGTTTTAAGTCCCTCTCTAAAAATGAAGGAACCCCAATCCAAAGCAACTGTTCCTGCTGACTGGCAGGGCAAACCCCTTTCTTCAAGCAAAAATTTCAGCTGCAAAATTGCAAAAAAAAAGGAATCTTACCTCATTTACTTCTTTGAAATAAGGAGAATCTATGAACTGTGGAACATTGTCATTTACATTGGTTATATACACATTTACATCATAGTTAACCTGCAAAGATACAAAAATGCAGTTTAAGACTTCGCCCCTTCTTTATTACTGCCTGATCAGTTTCACCCACTTACCACAATGTATTCTATACACAAAGCACCGATCTCCAATCAATTTGGCTCTTCCATGAACAATATGAATAGCCTGAAAGGATTTCTAAGGGAGTAAGAAATAAAAGTGGAAAATAAGAAGTGGGAAATTTTGGAATTTTGCGCGAATTTTTCAATTTCTCAATTTTCGAATTTTGCAAATTTCTCAATTTTTCAATTTCTCTAATTGGGAGAATTTTTTTCCCATTTTGAGAAATTGAAAAATTCGCGCAAAATTCCAAAATTTCCCACTTCTTATTTTTCCACTTTTATTTCTTACTCCCTTTTTTGAAACTCAAACGAAAGAAATCTTCAATAAGGTTGCCAACTGAACATCGATATCAATACTTACATGAAAATCACTATTATTCTCAGTGTATGCACATCGTAATTTGTAACGAATACTTCTAACATACCCCTAAAAAGAAAAGAAAGNTCCACTCTGTTTATATCAAATTCCGGGTTCCATAGTTTTAACAACTTAGGATGAATGAGCGAAATTGATCCTCCAGTGTCGAGCAGAACAGGTGTCTTTCTTCCAGCAATTTCAAGAATTATGGTGTTAACCTCTGGCTCTTGGGATAACCTTATTTCAGTTGTCTGCTGGTCTGATGTTACCTCTTGGACGAAATTCCCATATTTTTGTGGAGGTCTGACCACCCTGCCCGACCTGGTTGTTACGACAGGGGCAGCTGGTGGTTCTGGTGCTGGCCCTGGCCCTGGTGGAGGGGCAAGCACTTGTACCGGGGCTGGAACAGCTACTGGGTCTTCGGCTTGAGGGGCATGTGCACCTCCTCCGCCTCTGATTGGTACCTGTCTCCGTACAGGTTGCGGACCTCTGGGTAACTGATGTGGAGCTGGGGCAACTGGAAGAGGCGGGAGCACTGGGGCTGGGGCATGTACACCTCCAGGGAGTTGTTGCTCTTGTGGCCTCGGGGCATGTACACCTCCAGGCCGTGTCCGAACAGCTGCAGGGGCTTCCTCAGGTGTATCCGGATGCAGTGGATGTGGAATTCTCGGTGGCTCAAAGGGCTTCAGGCGGTTGTGATGAACAACCAACCGTTTCCCTGACTTTTCGTCTTGAATGCGGTACGTCACTCCAGGGAGGCCTGACTGCAGAGTCAGCCTCTTCTTCACAATATAAGGCCCTACCCAGGGGAGGGCCAGCTTAGGGTGACGATCTTTAGACACAGCCGAGCGCAACCACACCCTGTCTCCCACTTCATAAGGGTGATGTCTGGCCCACTTGTCATACAGGGTCTTCTGTCTATCTTGGGCTAGCTGTACATTCTCCCTAACTTGAGTAAAAGCAGCCTGCAGCTCCTTCTGGATATCACGGGCGTGAGCACCACAGTTATTCCTATATGTGGGAGTCGGATCACCATAGAGTAAATCTGCTGGTAGCCGTGGTTCTCTTCCGTGGTGGAGATAAAATGGTGAGAATCCAGTTGATTCGTGGATACTTGAATTGTACGCAAGGGCCACAGGACCGAGATGAAGGTCCCAGTCTGTACCGTTGTCCTTCGTACATTTGGCCACTACACTCTTGAGGGTCTTGTTGTAGTTTTCCACCAAGCCGTTTCCTTCAGGGTGGTATGGAGTAGTTCGAGTTTTCTCCACTTCCAAGAGCACACAAAGTTCTTGGCACAGATCAGCCTCAAACTGTCGGCCTTGATCAGAGTGCAATTGCTCTGGTATTCCATGCTCCCGAATATAATCCCTGAAGATTAAGTTTGCTACGGTCTTAGCTGTTTGGTCACTCATGGCATAGAGATTCACATATTTTGTGAAATGATCCAAGAGGGCAAGAACGTAGCGATGGTTCCTTGGTGTCATTGGTAACTCGGTGATGTCCACTACAACCAGCTCTGAAGGGTTGTTCACCACAATAGGCTGCAAAGGTGCCTTGAGGCGTGGCTTTGACCGCCGGGCTACACACATTGGGCATGTATGTACAAAGTCTTTGACTTCCTGCACCATTCCAGGCCAGAAGAAACGATACTGTATCCTTCGCAGAGTTTTATTGCGACCAAAGTGACCTGACAGAAGGTTGGAATGAAGGCTATTCATTACTTCCAAACGAAGTCCAGCCGGCAAGACACGTTGATAAACGGGCTTGGGTCGTTTTGGTGAAGTCCATCTTCTCACTAATGTACCATCCATAATTGTGAGCTCATCGAAGAGTCTCCAAAGGGCAATTACTTCCCTACCTTTGTTTTTTACATTCACCCACTCTGGCTTTTGTCCATCAGCCACCCACTTCATAACTAGTTCTATCGTGGGGTCCAAGGTTTGCTGCTCTTGAACCACTGCGGTTGGGGGTGTCACAGCTGTCACACAGACATAGGAGTTTTCTTCTGTCTCATCCGTGACCTTTTTCTTTTTCCTTCTGCGGTTACGTGCCCGTTTTGGGGGCGTTTGCCTTCCATTATCTGTCATATCTTCAGCTGGGGAACCAGGCATACTTGATTTCTCCTTTTCCCCTCTGCTAGTAACATCGGTAGCTGCATTTGTCATATCCACAGACAGTGGCTCCTTGTGTGATGAAGTGTCACCATCGGCATGTACACCAGATGGGGTCACTCCACTGGCAGGAATTTCTGGGAGCCTAGTGTCGGCATGTTCACCTAACACTGTCCCTTTTGTTGTCTCATTTTCTTTTGGTGAGGTTTTGTCTTCCATAGAATCTGGGGGTCTTCTACTCAGGGCATCAGCATTACCATTTTGGGCTCCTGGCTTGTAGATTACCTCAAAGTCCCCATATGTGCTGAGCTCGATTGCCCAGCGGCTCCGTCGACCCGATGTATCATTATCCAACTTTAATCTGTTTCTGTGTACAAGGGGACGATGATCAGTGGTTACGCTGAAAGGTGCACCATACAAGAAAATGTGGAACTGGCGCAAGCCCCACACTATGGCCCACAGTTCCTTGTCAAAGGTCGCCCATCTCTTCTCGGTTTTAGTGAGGGACTTGCTGGCATATGCAATCACTCTCTCTAGGCCATCTTGTTCCTGGGCCAGAACAGCACCAACAGCGTCATCAGAGGCATCTGTGTAGACTGCGAATGGATCTCCCCACCTAGGAAATCCTAAGACTGGTGGTGACGTCAGTATAGCTTTCAGTTTGTCAAAGCTAGCTTGGCAGGCTGCATCCCATTCAAAGTCTACTTCCTTTTCCAGTAGCCGATTCAAAGGGGTGGCTATGTTGGCGAATCCCTCGACAAATCTGCGGTAGAAAGAGGCTAGGCCAAGGAAACAGCGAACATCTTTCTCTGAAGTTGGGACAGGCCAGGCAGCCACTTTTTCGATGTTTTTAGGATCTGGACGATAACCCTCTTTCGAGACCTGATGACCAAGAAACGCGACCGAAGGTCGCACTAGGAAACACTTGGCTGGCTGTAATTTGAGGTTCGCGGCCCGTAGGCGGGTGAACACCTCCCTCAGCGCTTCCAGATGTTCCTCGAATGTCCTTGTATGAATGATTAGGTCATCCATATAAATCAACAGGATCTTATAGTCCATCCCGGCAAACACAAGCTCCATTAGCCGTTGGAAAAGGGGCGGGGCATTACAAAGCCCAAATGGCAGGCGGGTGAAGCGATAAAGGTTTGTTCCCACTGAGAATGCAGTCTTATCTCGATCAGAGACGTCGACGGGTACCTGCCAATACCCACTTGTCAAGTCCAGGGTGCTGAAAACCGTTGAGCCTGACATGGCCGCCAGTGTGTCGTCAATCCGCGGCAGGGGGTGGGCATCCTTTATTGTTACAGCATTAAGCTTCCGATAGTCCACGCAGAAACGGAAGGAACCATTTTTCTTTCTGACCAGGACCACTGGTGAAGACCAGGGTCCGTAACATGGTTCAACAATACCATCGTCCAGCATGTCCGTCACCTGCTTCTGGAGCTCATCACGTAGATGAAAAGGTATTCTTCTTGGCGGCTGCTTGATGGGTTTAGCACTCCCTGTGTCGATCTCATGTGATATGAGGGTAGTGCATCCCCTATCGGAGTCATCTCGACTGAACACATCGCTAAACTCACGCAGCAGGTTTTCAAGTTTTTCCTTCTCTTCACCGCTAATTTCACACTCTGAAAGGTCTACAGGAGGCAAATCACCATCCATGCAGCCTTTTGTACTCAGTATGTCAGCAGGAGGCTGGTCACCATCCTCTGATCTATTTGTGTCTGTTGAACCCACAGGAGGCAGAACGCCATCCAGGGGTGTGGTAGGCTTCGATTCCACGAGATCTGAGTCTTCATCTACCTGGTAATCCTCCAGGAGGGCATAACTCCGTCTCACAGCTTCAGCATCAGTGGGATCGGCCACTTTGTGGAATTCTCCCATCAGAGCTCCGGACCGCACAGTGCAGGGTGTGTCCTCCAGGTTCATTAACCGGACAGGAATAACAGCATCTTTTGCTGTGGCAAGCACTCTGGCAACTATGATATCCTTCCTCTGCTCTGGTTCGAGTACTCCATCGAAGCCGTCTGCTACTTCTGCATCACTAGTGACTAAGTATGCCGGGGCAACTATCTCAGATCTTGGTGGTATCACAACCGTATTCAATAACTTTGCTTCAGCGATCTCAGGGGGGCCAGATATCTTCTTAAGGAATGAAAACCTCTTGCGGCCAATCTCAAACTCCTCTGATGATGGGTTGATGGTCACCCTATGGGCCGTTATGAAATCCCATCCAAGAATGAGGGGGGTGTCTACATTGCGCACTACCCGAAACGGATGTTTCAGCTTCAGGGTCCGTCCGTCTGCCTCTGTACCCACTGAAAATGTCACAGAGCTGGTTCCTTTGACTTCAAGGGACTCTCCCGAAACTGACCAGGTCGGTTGGAGTTGAGGAGCTAAAGGGGAGCACCCCGACTGTTGGCAAGTGCACCAAACATCCTCTCTTATAATGGAAACATCCGCTCCTGTATCAAGCAATGCCAACACCTTCCGTTCTCCAATTTTCACGTAAACCCTTGGAATTACTCTGGATGGCTGGGTCTCTTCCTTTGGTGCTACCAATTGACCCTCATTGGTAGCAACCTCTAGTTTGACGGCTGGGTTGCCCCAGGGGCATACCAGCAGTCAGCTGCTTTATGGCCACGTTTGTTGCAATTATAGCATGTACCCCTGAATCGGGCACTGTGCCCCTCGGCGCCCGCTGATTGCTGCTGTGGGGCCCGGCGTTCAATGCTGGGTGACTGAGGCCTCTGTCTCCCTTTATTGCCTTCCTGTCTGGGGCGTGGGGTCCACTGCCCTCTTCCACGGCCACGGCCACGGCCTCCAGTTGGTCCTTGGGTCTCTCCTCCCTTAGGCTGACTTTGGGAGGCTGCCAGCTTTTCCATGGCTTTTGCCAGCTGCTGCATCTCCTTTCTTAGGCCTGCTAATTCTTTACTTTCGCCAGACGATTTTTCCTCCTTCTTCTTTTCTTCCTCTGCCACGGTTCTTACTGCTGAAGTTGCCCCCGTCACTCGGCGGACCTGTTCATATTGTTCCGTGAGTTGGACTGCCGCGCGAAGGGTCTCAGGGTTCTGGGTAAGAAGATGGAGTTGGATGTCTGGATCCCCAATACCTCTAATAAACTGTTCTTTTACAAGAGCCTCACGAGCATTCTCCGGAAAATCTTCATATGCCAGCTGAACGTCTCGCATCAGCCGCAGCTCGAAACTGGGTGCTGATTCCCCATACACTCGTGTCAACGACATGAATGTTTGGCGCCTTAGGAGGTTATGCTCCCCAGGCACCAGGCGTTGGCGAAGTGCTTCCTTCAGCTCATCATAATCTTCTTTGGTGTCATCATCAAGGGCATCATAAGCAAGGAATGCCCTGCCTTCAAGGTAAAGGGGCAACACTTGGTGGCGTGGTGGGGTATCATTATCCTCTTCCTCTGGTTCGTGGTGGAATAATTCGAACTTTTTAAACCATACAGTGAAGTCCTGGTCCCCTTCGCCTGTAAAGCCGGGCAACTTTGGCCCCTTTATATTTACGGCCGCCATGGCTTTGAAATCAGCCTCTTTTTACCGGTACCGTTGAAGTTATTTACGGCTGGGCGGCAGGTACGGACCAAGTTAGGGTCTGGCGGCAAGTTCACCTAACAGCCCTAACTACTTGAGCCACAAACTCTTAATTTTTCACACTTCAAAATTTTTTTTTTTTTTTTTTTTTTTTGACAGTCCGATGGCAAGTACACCAATCACATTACCAGGCGGAGTACTTACTTATCATTAGTTAAATTTGCCAGAAAGAGCTCCACCTTCTTCTTTATCTCCTGGTACCACTTTTCTGTTGTGGTTGGGGTAGGGTGAACACCATCTGGGAGCAACCGGTTTCGTCTGGGTACACACTTGCCTTTTTCTCTCCTTGCTACAAACTGATCGAGGTGGCACGGTGTGATGTCAGCCAACGCCTGGCGATGTCTCAGGTGTTGGTTCACTCTGAGGTGAAGCTCGACCTCACCCTCGTGTGCCTTCAAACGTGGAGGGATTGTACAAAACAGGAGATCATCCCCCAAGTTCCGTACTAATTGTTCAATTAATGTAAGATTTTGGAAGAGGGGGTCTCCGATATCCCTAATGTATGCCTCCTTCGCTGAATCAGTAAGCTGGGGTACCTGTGCCTCCGCTTTTCTTGAACGGTGCTCAAATATGTCGTTTGAGCCAACACACACAACAATCAACAATTTTTCAGTTGCTTTCTCCAGGTGTTCACGCAACAGATCAAGAACGCGTTGGGCTTTTGCCCCAGAAACAGCAATCAATTCTGCCGGAAGGGGTAACTGGTCAATCCTTTCACTCAGGCCTCTGAGAAGAGAGTCACTGAAAATTACTATCTTTTCCGGTTTCTTCAACAGCACTTCCCTTGCATCGTAGTAGGTGCTGGAGGCGCTTGAGTCTGACTCTGACTGAGTCGTTCCCTTTTCTTCACTACTTGACTCTTCAGCCCTCAGGTACTTTCCTCTCGGCATAACCTACAAAGGGAAGTCTTGAGTCCAGTGGCATGTACACCCACTGATCTTGTGAGGCACATATGTACACATTTGCACAGCATGTGCATGCAAAAAAAAACAACAGAAAAGGCCAAATCTTCACGGAAGCTAACGGCAGGGACACCAGTCAGCTCTACTTACTACTCCGCAGGATTGAAAATTGGGGGCTTCACTACAAAGTCACTTGCAAAGCCTGTCTCTTGTTCACAGATCAGTGTATTATTGCCGAATTAGCGCCCCATATGTTTTGACTAGGCCTCCGCGAGCGAGCAGCTGCTGAGATCGGGCAATAGGAGCAGTCAGCCGCGCTTATTGCTAACAGGTGGCAGCACAGTCTTAGCGGACCAAATGTACAGGAAATCTATTATGATCGCTGCTCGATCGATAATGACTGGGTCCGCTAGATGCATTGAATTGGGCCCTAGTGACACCTAGTGGTCAACTCGCTGACAGCTCCTATTTACACACGTCAAACAGCAAGTACACCAGAATGAGTGGTCAGCCCAACATTATTGGCTTATGCATGCTTGTTCTTCGCCATTAATAACTCCTGACATGGGCTAATCATCACGTATTCGGCGATTTTAGATAGGTTGAACAGTCAGAGCTGGACAAGATGGCGGCGCCCCAGTGAGACCGCGGGGAATCGTCCGTACTGTCTTCTCACCTCGAAATATGGTCGTCTCACGACTTTTCGGCCGGGGTTCGTTTTATTAGAATCTGCCCCGTACTGGCCACCAATGAAAAGTCATGATAACAACCCGATACTATTCAACTTACTGCTTTATTTCACTTTGAAACACAGGGTGGCACAACGACTGCTTTCACCGGGAATACCGCATGTGCGTCTCCCCCCCACTGCGCATGCTCAACACTATATGGCTAGCAAAGGAGGATCTCAAGAGTACTACGTGGCGGGAAATACGAGCCCGTTACATCCTGCGATCTGCGTTTGATTGTCTGTTCATGTGTTTCTGATTGACGAGCTGTGGCCTTCGCCTGTTTGTCCTGCGATCTGCGTTTGATTGTCTGTTCACGTGTTTCTGACTGGCGAGCTGTGGTCATTGCTTGTTTATTCTGTGATCTGTGTTTGATTGTCTGTTCGTGTGGTTCTGATTGACGAGCTCTGGTCATTGCTTGTTTATCCTGTGATCTGCGTTTGATTGTCTGTTCGTGTGTTTCGGATTGACGAGCTCTGGCCATTGCTTGTTTATTCTGTGATCTGCGTTTGATGGTTTGTTCTCATGTTTCTGATTGACGAGCTTCAGCTTTGTTTTGTCTATGTTGCCGTGTCATTGTTTGTTGAGAGGTTTCTGATCGCCTTGCTGCAGCTTTACTTTCTTTATCTTTAATCTGTCGTAACAAGCTTTCGTCTGGTGTCTCAGTAGCACGTGCTGCAGCCATCCGAGCCGCATCATTTGTCTTGCGTATTTTAAAAGGAATAATGTCAAACTCCGGATGTGGGCTATCTCGTTTTCTTTGCGGGTTTTTTTGCTCTTCATTTTTACATTTAACATTCAGTTGTTCATCTTTACATTTCGCTCTTTGTAGAGCTTTTCTATCTCTGTCCTTTTGCAAACGCAATTGTCTCTGTTCAGGAGTTTCTTTAGCCCTATACCTGCGTTGCCTTTCGACAGCTTTTTGTCGTTTTTCATCAGTAGACATGTTTACGCTAGTTGCTGTCTGTGCTGTTCCTTATGGTTTTCTTATATTAAGCCTTCTAGTCTGTCTTAATTTCTTTTCTGAGGTCTGATCTTAGAGTATCATGTATTAGTGCCTTATTGCCTTATTGTTTATTTTAACGTCCAGTGGATGGCTTCAGTTGCGTTTTTCGTCCGGTAGACGGCCTTAGTTGGGTTTTACGTCCGATGGACGGCCTTAGTTGCCTTTTACGTCTGGTAGACGGCCTTAGATGCGTTTTTCGTCCGGCAGACGGCCTTAGTTGCGTTTTACGTCCGGTGGACGGCCTTAGTTGCGTTTTACGCCCGAAGAACGGACTTTTATTGCGTTTTACGTCCGGTGGACGGCCTTAGTTGCGTTTTACGTCCGAGTGACGGACTTTAAATGCGTTTTACGTCCGGTGGACGGCGTTAGTTGCCTTTTACGTCTTGTGGACGGCCTTAGATGCGTTTTACGTCCGGCAGACGACCTTAGTTGCAATTAACGTCCGGTGGACGGCCTTAGTTGCGTTTTACGCCCGAAGGACGGACTTTAATTGCGTTTTACGTCCGGTGGACGGCCTTAGTTGCGTTTTACGTCCGGTGGACGGCCTTAGTTGCGTTTTTCGACCGAGGGACGGACTTTAAATGCGTTTTACGTCCGGTGGACGGCCTTAGTTGCGCTTTACGTCCGATGGACGGCCTTAGTTGCGCTTTACGTCCGGTGGACGGCCTTAGTTGCGTTTAACGTCTGATGGACGACCTTAGTTGCTTTTAACGTCCGCTGGACGCCCTTAGTTGCTTTTAACGTCTGGTGGACGGCCTTATAGTGTGTTGTAAAAATCACCCGTTGGAGAAATATGTAAAAGATGAAAATCGAACCCGAACTGCACAAGCACGATTGGCGAAGGCAGGGGACACTCTGAACTGCAAGTCACGTAAACCCCCAATGAAGGGTGTCTATATTTCATAGTACAGTTGAACAGAATGGCCGTATAAAGCTTCAACATGCATTTATATACAGGAAGCAGTCTGGTGAAGTGTCCAATCATCTTGTACCAAATGTTGTATAAAGGCAATGAACACCAGCATTGTCAAATAACAGGGATGTATTGAATAGTGCGTTTCAAATATGTGACCCTCCAGCACAAAGCCAGTCTGAAATGCGAGGAAAAATGAACGTAAACGTACTGACAGGACACCAGGATATAAAAGGATAATAGATTACTCAGATAGACAGACAGTAGGCCTACCGGCGGGTCACATATAAGCCCTTTTTACACTACATAAAAAACCCGTGTCGAACCCGGTTTTTTTCTGTCCACACCTGTTAAAAACGCGGTGTAATAATCCCCTCCGAGATCGAACGGTTTTTGGAGGGCTTAATTTAGGTCCCCGTCACAAAATTTGAGTAGTGTTGACGGGCACCGGGCCTCAGGAGGGATTTTTCACAGCCGGGCTAGACCCGGGTGTCAAAAAACCCGGGGATTTCTATAGCCCTGTTTACACTACATAAAAACCCGCGTCTCACCCGGGCTTTTTCTGTTTACACCTGTTAAAAGCGCGGGTCTAATAGACCCGGGGATGAAAAGTCCGGGCTTTTTGAACCCTCCGATTTCGAAGGGTTTTTGGAGGGCTTAATTTAGACCCGCGTCTCCTGCGGGTTTTTTAAGTAGTGTAGACGCAATAGACCCGGGCTTTGTCTAGTTCTTGAACACCGCGACAGGCGGCGTGTCTTGTGGGCATGCGCGGTAAAAAGCCAGCACTCCAATTTAGCGCCTCCTCTTCGTGAAGAGTACGCTGCAGCAGCGACCCTATCGCCGGGCGTAGCAATTAAGTTCAGCTTGATTTTAGTAGTGTAGACCCTCGGCGGGTTTTTTTTCAGGCCCGGGCTTGACACGGGCTCAAAAAGCCCGGAGATTTCTATGTAGTGTAACCACAGCTTATGTAGTGTAACCACGGCTATAACGTAAGGTGAACTGAACCATTCACAGAACAGGGCAGATAAGTGAATTTTCTAAAGGTTATTCAAATCGTTTTATTGCATGACTTGACCAAAGTGGATTCTTACAATAAAGCTGTACTGTGAACTTTTTAAGAGTAAAAGTAACCATATCCTTGATCACAGTACATAAAATCCAAAAATTTTTGCGGTCACACCTATAAATTGCTGGTGTGACAGGAATCAGCCTCCTAGGAATATAGATCCGTCAAACAATACCCTGCTCTTGTAAGGTTCGCTAGAATGGTAGTGGTCTCTCTAGCCATATATTACAGTACCTGGCACAATTGACCTCCCTAAATCCGCGTACCTTCCCCGTACGTGACGAGGAAGGTAGGCTTCAGTTCATCACGTATGGTATGGGTACGTCACGCGTCTCTGTTGCGTGACGTCGGGTGAATGACGTTACGTCTTCACTGCATGCCTTCCATGACGCTGCGCCACGTCCTCGGAAGATACGAGGACGGTACGTGCATGACGCTGCATGCAGTACGCGGATGGTGCGCGGCGCGGAAGGGAGGTCAATTGTGCAAGGTACTGTATTATAAAATAAGTCCCTCGCTGAAAATAAGACTGGACTTGGATTCCAGGGGGATTAGGAATCCTTCCACACATGGCTTCAAGAAATCTGTGTGTGAAAAAAAAAATGTTTCTTTTAGCTCGCCGTGTTTCGAAGCCCAGGTCTGGCGTGGGAAATTCGTTAGTTCTTAGCACGGCCACAGATGGCGCCACCATTAAGTGACCTCATTTTCGCACCCCCAACGACGTGCGACAATACAGAAATTATTGCATAATTAGAAAAAAGGGCATCGTACACAATCTAATAAAAACAGCCAATATCCAATTGAAGTTAGAAGTTTGGTACTGTAGAGCTCGTTAACTGTTAGCTTCACCTGTGAAGTATGGTGTAACTGGAACGGGCATCCTTGATTAAATCTATAGCGGAAGGTTATTACAGGCGTCTAGCTAATATTCTGAAATTCTGAGCGGATTTGCAGTTTAGAACTGTGTGACCTTGACCTCCGACCTTGCGTTATCTGAAACCTCATCCTTGATAACCTTGGTGCAAGTGAAGGTTTGGAGGTTCCATCATCACCAGGTTCTGACTTATTTCAAGTTATCAGTGACAGCTGACTGTGATCTTGACCTTTGACCTCGTGAGACCTGTTGCGTAACTGGAACCGGCATCCTTGATTAAGCTTATAGGAGATGGTTAATTCAGGCTTCTAATTAGTTTTTTTTTCTCTTGAAATTCTGAGCAGATTGGCACTTTAGAACTGTTTGACCTTGACCGCTGACCTTCAAGGTCATTGCGTAATCGAAAAGCTCATCCTTGATAACCTAGGTGTAGGTGAAGGATTTAGGCTTCCACCATCACCAGGTTCTGACTTATCTCATGTTGTCTGTGACGGTTCACTGTGTGACCTTGACCTCTGACCATGGGAAGTATTGCGTAACTGGAACAGAATCCTTGATTATAAAACCTATAGTGGATGGTTAATTCAGCCTTCTAATTATTATTATTGTTAGTTTTTTTTTCTCCGGAAATTCCGAGGAGATTTGCACTTTAGAACTGTCTGACCTTGACCTTCACCTCTGACCTTCAAGGTCATTACGTAATCTGATAGCTCATCCTTGATAACCTAGGTGTAAGTGAAGGTTTTAGGCTTCTACCATCACCAGATTCTGAGTTATGTCATGTTATCAAATTTGAATATCAAATCTCACCATGATATCATGAACTCAGCAAATTATCATGAGACCGAGCAGGCACAAACTGAAAAATTCAGTTGCAATAACATCCATGGCTGAGCTATGATGTTGTGATACCAGTTGCAAGTCATTTACTGTGGCAAATCTCCCGATATGTCAAAATATCAAATTTGATATATCAATATCATGATGATGTTGACCCTTGAGAATGAATTTGTTGACGCCAGTATCTTGCCAAGGGTCATAAACATAGGGAAGGAACTTCTTACCAGTGCTTTACCTGGCGTCTGAGACAAGTTATTCAAGAAACAAAAGTGTGACAGACAAAATCTCAACTTTTGATGTATCAATTTCACCATGAACCAGGTATCGGAGACTGGAAATTTTCATTCCATCTTGTAGCTCAGGTCATGAAACCTGGGGGTAGGTCACATTTCCAGGTCTGTACCTCTTGCAGGAACAAAGTTACAGGTGTGACAGACTAACAGACAGACAGACAGACAGACAGACAGACACACACACACACACACACACGCACACACACACACACACACAGACACCATGACCAAACACAATATGTTTCCGATCTTGAGATCGGAAACCATAACAACTGATGGAGTTATTTGCAAACAGTTAGAAAGTCAATTAGCAGATGATCATGATAATCAGTAACTCATTCCAACGACCCCTGAGAATGATCCCTCAAGCAATGAATACCACCAACAGAGCTATACCTAGTGTCCGCTATTGATGGCGTTTCAGTATTGCGGACACCTCACTATTACGGACAGCTGAGCTCAGTCCCAAGGGTGTCCGCAATAGTGAGGTTCTACTCAGTATATTCGTATTTTTTGTCCATATTCTGACCAATCAGAATGACTTTCTTCATATGCACAGTAATTAATTTACAGGTACATTGTACACATAAAATCGAATATATCTACACACAAAGTAAACTGGACGAATTTATGTCAACGTAAATTCCGATTTTATGTGGACATAAATTCCACCAATCAGAGTAGCGATGTGATATATACATGTACATGTATGTATTCACTTCCATATTGATAATTCAATAGATTTGCTCACTTCCGTATCGAACATACGGGAAACTCCCACTTACCACATCGTTTCATCCAGGCCTAACATTTTCTAAGTTCAGTTTTGGTCACTATTGTTAGCGGGAGAGGTGTGTGTGAATGTAAGAGCCTTATTGTCATGGGTTATGGGTATTGCTCACCACGACGTCCTACACCATAACTTTGGGTTTGGGTCACTGGATTGGAGGCCATATGGTTTTCGTCAATACAATATGAGCGTAAACACGGTGCATTTCGGTCAGCTGTGCATTGTATTGGGCCTATAGAGCTACAACAAAAGAGGTGAATGCAAGCTGAGGTTATTTAGCCGTCGGCACAGAATGGGATTTTTTTCCTGGTGGTTGTGCATCCCTTTAGAGCCGTTAAATCCTATGATTGGCCAGACATTGGAGAGAATCGCGATCCCGAAGCGTAGAATATTGAGTCGAGAACCATTGAGCTCCATGCTTATACTCGGTTCATTATTGGCTCTTGTTTTTGTTGTAATTCCGGAGGAAACCAGAACTCCAGTGGAAACCTACGGTGTTAAAGAGAGTTGCCCTGTCTATCACATTGAGTACTAGCTCCGACCCGGAATCTAACTGGGAACATCAGAGATGACTGGGCCCATATTTCTATTGCGCCATTCTG
>NMRB01000182.1:245414-269489 GCA_002633025.1 Notospermus geniculatus | reverse complement strand
CCCCCCCCCCCATTTTGTGAGGGGCAATGATTTTTTACTGCACTTTCTGGAAGAATCGTCTAGTATTTTCTAGTAATTGATATCAGAGATGCAGGGAAATCGCATCTCAGAGATTTGATTTTTCAAATTTTCCCGGGGGAGGGCCCCCGGACCCCCCTTCGTGTGTGCGCCCCTGTGATGCGCGCCAGCTGGGGGCTTCGCCCTGAGGGTTGTCCCCCCTATTTCGAAATCCTGGATCCGGCCCTGGTAGGTGGTATTCATTGCTTGAGGAATCATTCTGAGATGCCATTGGAATGAGTTTTCGATTATCTGTTAATAGATTTTCTAATTGTTTGCAAATAACTCCATCAGTTGTTAATTAAACGTGATTAGGTAAAATGATCATAAACAATCAGGTTAATTGATGTAATTAGCACCTCATATGAATGTAAAATAAGAATTGTGTCCACTCAGGCCTCCCATACTCGCGCAGCACGTGATTGTAAGCAAGGCCCCGATTGGGTATAACACTCGTTTAGAAAGTCGCAGTGCGAGATTATAAAGTCGCAGTGCGAGTTTAAAAAGTCGCAGTGCGAGTTTAAAAAGTCGCACTGCGAGTTTATAAAGTCGCACTGCGAGTTTATAAAGACGCACTGCGAGTTTATAAAGACGCACTGCGAGTTTATAAAGTCGGAGTGTGAGATTAAAAAGTCGCAGTGCGAGTTTATAAAGTCGCACTGCGAGATTAAAAGTCGCAGTGCGGGATTGTGAGATTAAAAAGTCGCACTGCGAGATTAAAAGTCGAAGTGCGACTTTAAAAAGTCGCAGTGCGAGATTAAAACACGCAGTGCGAGATTTTTAAAAAAGGTTCAGGTCCCGTAACGGGCGCCGTACCGGAGAGCTGATTTGCCACCTGAAAAAGGTGACACTGGCTTGTGTGCGAGTTTTCAAGGATGGATTGGTCAAATTTTGTGCCGGTTTTCCCCCTACTACGCGGAGCACCGATCCATTCATCAGCAACACGAACGGAACTGTGAATTTCGAAAAGATCAAACAGAAGCTGTCACTCCTTGGATCGTCGTACGTTGCGTGTGCGGGCATCCCTTGTCAAGAATTTGATGACGTTTGTTCAAGGTAAGAAACATGATATATGAACAGATAATTCTCGATGTAGCGTACGAATACAATTTTGTTGGCCCATTCGCTAACCCAGAATCAATCAATGCATCTATTTTTGGATTACGCCTGGACGAATGGTCAAGCTGGAGCTGCATACTGAAACTGCATTCTGGACAACGTGCTTCAGATGCAATCAAATTATTTTTTATGCACCAAGAAATCGTTGGGCCGTATTTTAGAACGTTCCTTAACGTTAAGGTCGACCTTAAGTCTATTGTAAAATCATCGAGAACAATAGATTTAAGGTGGACCTTAATGTTAAGGAACGTTCTAAAATACGGCCCTGTAGTCTTTCTGTCAGAAAGTATCTCCTCGAAAAGGTTTTTGTGGGTAATCCCAGAGGCCGTTTTTCTCTGCAGAATATAGCTGGGCTCCCAGTTGCTGTTGTGAGAAAGCAGCATTTTGTTCCTCGCCAATGGATCCATGACCTTCTTGTTTGATGACTCAATGGAGAATGTTTCTTTTGAAGAAGTGAAGACGACGTTAGACAATAGTGGACGTACACATTTATGTGTGATGTCACATTTTAACGTAGTGATAGTGTTACATCATAACGCTGTAAAGAACATGTGGTCGACAGGTTGACAGCTCGACACCATGACGCCATTATGAGTGAGGATGACGTTGTGCTTTCGACCTGTCGACCAAAAGCCAGTGAAGTAAAGTATACTGACGAAATAGCCGAAATCAAGGGATAGTTTTCACCGATAATTCCCGAGTTAGATCCGAATCACACCAAATAAATCATCGCGTAAGGAAGTATATTTAATGATGAGGTATTATCAGGCCAAAACAATAAACTGATCCCAAACAAGCGAATCAAAATGAATGAATTGTGAGAAGATCCAGGCCATCTAGCATCCAGTACGAAGATTTTCAAGTCGAGTCCACAAACTATATGTGTGTTGATAGAATGCCAGCAACCACGGTTGAGAAATACCGCTTCATTGGCCGGTCTGTTCGGAGCAATGATTTTCACCTCACTCCCGTCTATTAACCCCACAATGCACGGAAACCCATGGCCTCGTTCGTGGAGTACTTGCTTACATCGAGTTAATTCGTCCTGCTCTGGCCACTTAATGAACTGTTCCATGTTATTGACCAAAGCATTTGCTACCGTATGGATGCATTTGCTTGCACTCTGGTCCGTTATGCCATATAAGTCTGCGCGATTACTGGCAAAAATCCACCTTTAGAAAAATACCGAACTGCTGCAAACAGTTGATGGGACGACTCCAACGCTTGTGTCCTATGATCTATAATCTGACGTATTGCATCAACATATTTCAAATGTTTGCCATTAAAGGGAGAGCGGATAAGTAGGAGAGGTTGGATCTGATGGAAAAATTTGCACTGCTAATGCCGAAATAGGATTTGGGCAATATGCAGGAGTAGTTCTTTCCATGGATATAAGGGTCGTATGTAGCTTTTTGGTCCGGGGGGGGGGGGCAGAAGACCTTTTTGCCGGGTTTTGCCCAAAATCCGCATTAAAATCACGTTTTTTTGGTTGGGTCGGAGGGAAATACGACCCTGGATATTCAGATAAATTTTTAACGAATTCAGGCAGGATGCAAAACTCGTTTGCTGTTTCAAATACAATCGAAGCTGATGATATTGTTTATGATCTTATTTAGTTCTATTGGCGGAAAGCACTTTTTGCAGACCTTAATATCCCGTATTTACTACGTAATACTAGGTTTGTAAAATGGTGTGCTTGCAACCCCTATTTGGCGTAAAAGTCTTCATTTTTCGACCAAACACGTCATCATTGTATTATGCGTTCAGAGATGTCAGCTATTTATCCATCTCCGATACCGATATTTTATTGATACATGTACACCTTTTCATGCCTGCTCATTGTTCTTTCTGACACAGCTTAAGGTCCATCTATACCAATTGCTTGGCGCCCAACTTAAACTCGTGATAATTCATTGATAACAATGATTACAAAAAGATATCCAAAAAAAACAGCACAAAAACGACACACGGTATACAATAAATCGGAAGGTCGTCTCAGAATATTTCGCAAATTTTCGACCCACATCGGGGTCTTCCTCAGGCGCTATAGAAGAGATCCCAGGGGTGAATGAGCTAGTACCTAATGATGGAAGGTAGTTATAGTATGGAAGAAGCCCTGGACAAAAACATTACAAAAAATGATTACAAAAACATTTCTGGTACGGTACGTTACGTATGTAGCATCTAAGCGAACTTTCACCCTAAATAACTGGATCCTATTTCAGGATTGCTCAGAAAAATGAATGTTTCGGAAAGGCCGAAAAAAAATTCCTTGAGCAATTTCACGTCAGCATGCTATATCGCATCGAAGCAAACTCTGTTCGAAAAGACGCAGCCATACCTAGCGCATGTCGGTATAACCGCAATTTTTTTTAAAAAATACGCTAATTATGCTTATAATTAACAAAGTTTAACTTTTACTCCACATAATTTTCTCTGGTTTGTGAATTTTGCGGACATCTACTTTAAAACCCCGGAATCAGCTGTTATACGGACAAGATCCATTTGGTGGACAACACATTTCCATTTTCAAAGTTTGTAAAATGTTTATAAAAGTGGGAGAAAAACTGCTAGATCGACCTTAAATGTAGATCATAGGACGACAGACCACTGGAAACAGATCCGACATTTCATTATTTCGAATATCTCAAGTTTTGATTAAAGTTATGAACAACACACAATAAGATTACATCAAAGAGCTAAAAATATACAGGTCATGCCTCTTTATTGAAATACGTGCGAAATTGATATGTTATCAATTTGAGCGCAGTACATTTGTATGCTGTAGTATCAAGTGGGTAAATTGAAACAACTTGCTTGTATTTGGTAAACAGACTTTTGTAGGCATAAATATAGACACGTATTAAGAAAATATCCACATCTCTTTAAAATCAAACTGGGCTAATCACGGGGAGTAATCTAGAGGACAGCTGTAACCGATTTGCTTTTTAAATTTCGGAAATTACTACCATCGTATTCGCAACATAATTGATGATATAACTATATTAAGTTATCCAGTCAACATTTCTGAAGGTGCCAAGGAAAAATGTAACACTCCACCATCCTGCTTTCTTCAAATTTCTCGCCGTTTTTTATCTGACATGGACGAAAAGATATTGGGATAATGCGAAACAAGTGAGCGGCTTCAATTTTGTATCCGGCCTTGTTGGGCCTTAACTGATGCTTGAGGCCGCCAACACCGGCAAAATGACTGCAAGGATCTTCTATTGGTACATCCAGCGACCGGTACAAAGTACTAAGAGCAAGAAATGCAAGATAGTAGCCCACATATGAAAATCTCAGTGACATCATCTTTCGGAGGATTTATGGCTGTGAGCTGAAACCTATGTGTGCTGCCTCATCTCTGCGAGGTTTATGTCGAAGACACGGCAGCGAGACGGGAGTTCCAATCTCATAGACATAGAAATGCAAAGCTGAGTTCGCTACGATATTTGATGTAACGCCTTTGATATAAAATCTCCGTATTTTTCAATTGGTAGTCGTTATACAGTGGACCTTCCTTTACATGGTTCACTTCTGCCAGGAAGACACCTCTGTCGTAAGGACACCAAAGGATCTCAATATATGCAACCAATTTTTGTACGGGTGAAGACAAGGTAGACCTATCGTACTCAACGGGAGTCAGTTTACTAGGGTTTCTAAGCTACCTAGTAATACAGTAATGCAATTGAAATTCATTACAAACCGTTATTAGTTGTGATTGGTAAAATGCAGAAACGATGTAGCTGCATCATAATACATCTATGTTGTGTTTTACTCATTGCAATTGGTACCTGAACATTTTAGAAGTTGGAACCTCTCTAATGAAACAGGAGGACTCCTCTCTGTGCAGGACATCAAAGTTCACTCTAAACTTGGTGGGCCGTATTTACGAAGCGCGATTAGGTCAACACACATGTAAATTCATAGATATTCAGGATAAGGGCCTAGAAAACCATTGTTTTGCTACCCTGTACGCTGCTTGATCGGCAGCGTTTATCCGCAGGAAAATCAGCCGTGGTTAACTTTCCTTTGTCTAGCTGCAGGAGGGCAAAAGAAAAATTTGAACAACCAGGCCTTGTTTAGAGTCATTCAACTCTTTTCTTCGATCCTCCTGCACGCAAACGCAGAAATGTTAACCGCGTGTGATTATGCTGTGGGTAACACTGCCGATCAAGGTAGCAACACAATGGTTTTCTAGGCCCTTAACCTGAATAACTATGAAATTACACGCGTGCTGACCTAATCGCGCTTCGTAAATACGGCCGGTGGGATTATTCATATTTGGAAACTTAGGTTAAAGATAATATATCACGACTTCATTGTTTACATTCAATGTTTGTAAACATGGATGTTTACATTATGTTATTTTGGACTTTTGGGACATGCCAACCCACCAAAATGAATACTTTTGGAATCAACAGAATTTCTAGAGGGGCATGCCACCAATAATTTACTCACAAGACAACGAAAGCCTGGACATAAACAAACAAAATGTAAATAAACAATGAATTTCGTGGCCCGCGAAAATATCCGTGATACATTATCTTTAAGGCAGGTTTTAATTAAAGGGATCCTCATAACAGTTAGTCTCGCGCAACCAGCCCCTCGGTCATACTCCGAGGTCGCCAGACCGAGGGTCTGGCACGGGACGCAATTTCCATTGAATTTTCTTATTCCGAACATTCAAAATAAGGGGAGCTTCGCTGATTGGCTAGTCACTACCAATGCGTCATGGATCTCAAACGTTGGTGACGTAGGCTGCAGGAGGAATAATGGCTGCGCCCAGATCACTCGAAGCGTGAAAATTAGCGAGATGAATCGCCTCAATCTGTGTTGTCAAGTCAATTTATAGTGTCTTTCATTGGAATTCCGACAGGTATGTATATAATTTTTCGATTGAGGACGAAATTGTGGTATAAAAAGTGCGGTAGGGCTAACAGCAAGGGCTACAAAATACTCGCAAGCTGCATGCTTTTTGCATTGATTGTGCATTGTGTTCTACGTCATCGGCGGTAGACTGTCAGCCATGATGGTTTTACAAGTCAAAGTAACCATCTGGACCAGACTCTAAAATTGGAAATTTATTGGAAATTGCAAGAGTCTGGTGGCACGAGACTACATAACAGTGGGGTCACTTCATCGCAGGTGGCGCTAGTGGTTCGAGTAAAAAAACAATTCAGTGAAAGTTGCATGAAGATGCAACCAATAATTACAGTTATCAAATTTAAGATGTTGTTTCTACATGACAACCAAACAACTTGGTATCCATGGATGTCCAGGCGGCGGGTTCACGAGTCAAATCTGCAACCCAAAAATTCAAATACATGTATTGCCCTCAGAATCCATATTAGGGAAATAACTGCAGTACGACTATCTGAAAAAGAAAAATACATCAAAACTGCACCTGATTGCCCACGTTAAATGAGTTATTTTAATGTTTTTTTATATGTTTGAAAAACCTTATGACATAAAAAGGGTATTCTCCGCTGCCTGACGTGGTTGCCAGGGACAATCCGAGGCTAGCGCTGACTCGTCAGCCATCGGACTTAGAATATTTTTCAAAGTTCTGTAAAATGTTTTGCTGACGAAATAAAGGATGCGAAAAAAACCATGCTCAAACAGGGACTCGAACCCAGGGACTCTTGATTGCTGGCCATACGCCGTACCCACTAGGCTACTGGGCCAGCTTCCAGCGAATGGAATTTTTGTTTATACAAATTATACAATATTTTCCATATGGACCTAAACCCTCACTTCTAGTCCTAACCCTCACCCTCACCCGACCCCAGCTACCCCCTCGCGCCCTAAAAACTATTCGGGCGCGGGTCCTTATTACAGTACAAATTTAGTTCCTACATCAGTCACATATGTATATGGTGGCGCTACTAGTCGGGCTGACGCGCTAGCTCTAGTCGCCAGTTTGCCAGGGTGTGTAGTCATCCTTTTTAAATTCTCATATCTTGGAAATGGGTGATCCGAGTTACATGCGGTTTTCAGTTTCATGCTGCCTGATCAATGCTCTACAGTATGACGCAGAAAACCAAAAGTGGATCAAACCCTTTCAGGTAACCTTTCAGGACAGCATTTTTCAGCTTAAACATAATTTATCAGAATGTTATTTGTACTTCACTGAGACATGCAGCCGTCCGATCGTGTATATGATCTCAATACGATCATTCTCGGCACGATTGAACAAGTGCGTGTTCAGGCAAGTACTCCTCTACCGAAATCAAGTTACTGGCCAGGAATACTTGTTAAAATAAGTGTTGCAATCGAAGTTTATTTCCAATCGTTATTGGTCGTGATTGGGATCGCGGGAAACATTGTTTCCTACCAAATATTTTGTATTCCAAGCTACAAGCATCAACCATCAGCAGTTTATATGAAAGGAATGGCCGTCTCGGACTCTATGGTTCTGATTATGTTCGTACTGCAGCGGACCATTTTATCGCTTAAAAAGGCAGAACTCCAAACTGTCGTGGGAGTTAAATGGATATGCATACAATATATTTTCTGGATAAATTACACATCAACCGTTTACACTGTGATACTGACGTTGATGCCAATGGAACGTTTCTTTGCTATGGCGTGCCCGTTAGAAGCAAAAGCATGGTGCACGGTTCAGAAAGCCATAGATATCGTCAGGAGCTTGTTCGTTATTCCTGCAATTATCATGTTACCCTTATATTCCTTTCTGGAGAAACAAGACAAAGTCAAAGGTTGGATTTGTCCATACGCTTTCCCTGGTGACCTGTTCCACATCGTTCACGATAATATTGTCACCACCATTAGAACATATATCCCATTATTATGTATATCTTTGTGTAATATAGGGATCGTTGTTGTCTTAAAAAACGGAGACAGAAGCAGAAGAGATATGACGAGGGTGTGTAAAAATTCTGTGAACAACCAAATGATTTTTATGTTATTAATCATTTCATTTGCATATGTCATTCTGAAACTGCCAGCTGAAGTGTGGCCGATAATTTGGAGAAAATTCTTTGCTAATTCCACAGGTAATATCACCCCGGCCCTCGTGGCGTCGCAGAGGTTGAGCACGACAATTACACATAATTTGGCCTTTTGTTTCAATGCCCTTAACACGTATTTCTACGTTCTACCCATTAAAAGATTCAGGCAGGATGCAAAACTCATTTGCTGCTCTAAACAAAAGGGCAGCACGTTTTACTCACGCTGGCCATAACATTCGTGATCCAAATACATGTATACAGACATCTGCCAGTGTTTCCTTATGTCAGTGTTTTCCCAGTATTTCTCACAGCCTGGTTTCGGTAGCCAGTGAGAGAAAGCTGATATGTTCAGCCTGGCTGTGTGGTAGCCAGTGAGAGAGGCCGGTGTGATCGTATGGTGAGGCATAGTGTTTAGATTAGACGGGTTTTCTCTTTTTGCATTCCTAGATCCTGGCGGCAGGTTCAGTACTGGCTCACGTGCATTCGTGTGCAGAGGGTGCCTACACACACTTGAGGCGTGGACAGTGCGGTTTGTTTGAGCTGTGTATTCATTACATTTACATGCCTTCTTAGGCTCCATTGCCCATCGGACTCCTGTAAAACCAGAAATATGGGGGAGAGATCAGAGTGGTGAGATATTTATTGGGCATCTTATTCTTTTCCTTCTCTGACCAATTTGGAAAAAATGGCAAAGAGGTATACGCATTGTCGAAAAGTTTTGCAGTTGAACAAAATATGATTGATCATATCAAAAACACTTTTAAATTTTCCAATCCGATGGATGTTTACGATTTTACAATGCTAAATTTGTAGCAAGTTCGGGCACAATCACTATGCATTTCCCCTTGCCTTGAATACATGATAGCTTGACCTGTACTACTTCAGAGGATTGGAATGACTCATTCATAACCACAGGAGGGCAAGGTGCAATGGGGCCAGTGGGAAAGGTAAGCCACATGATGTAATGAGTCGGTTGTATTTCTGCAAAAAATTTGCTGACTGAGGCCATGTTTTGCTAATGTTATGTCCTTTTTTGATTGCGTCACCATTGTCGGTCTGACAAGTGGGATGGTTGTTGTATATTCCAAGTTCAGATTCCCGGTTGGACCAGCTCTGATCTGAATGTGATAGGGAGAGAGAGAGAGAGAGAGAGCGATTCTATCTGACAGCGCAATTTACTCTGGTATAATCGTCACATGACTGCGAAAATGGCGGCGACCGGCAAGTCCTGTCCTCTCTTCGACACAGGCATGTTAGATAACACCAGTTCCTCGTCTTCATCGGAAGACGAGGATGAAATGTTGTTGCTTTTATTGCTGAACCGACGTTGTAGACGCCGTTCTAATCGGCGTTCACGAAAAACCTTATGCAAAAAGTGGTTGAAGAGGCGAGCAGCTCAGGGTGTGGATGTCGGGCCGACACACAAATTACACCAACTGTCATCTCCGACACGGTATTAAGTTACAAAACATTGCCGCTACGCTTTACAAACACACCGACACGAAAAAAATCTCACCACGCTTGCTTCATATCTCTCGCTGAGCTCAGCATAGATCGTCAGAGAACTCTGTCTCACCTCAAGTTGGTAGTGATTCATTATACGTTCACCTACAGGTGTCTTATCGAACTTGCAGCAAGTTCCATGAGTCAGACGATCGTCACTGCAGTTCCATCAACTGAATGATTGACGGAAGTGGGACACGGCTTGCTTTGTTCTCTGACAAACTTTGTTCTCTGACAAAGCTTTGATGTGAATGTCCACTACATGTGGGGCAGCAGGACGTATTACAATAAGTAGACTTGGTGCTAACTCATCTTTGAATATTATTAAAGGCCTAGAGTCACTTCGCTTGTGTACGGTTAACCCTTGATGATTGAAGATGGCAAACTGCGTTTTGGGACTGCCTGGTACCTTCCCTGGATACCAGTATGATTTACTAAAATGAAATAATCCTGTCGTGATGTAGGCCTACAATTTATACAGCTTGTGAGCGTCGTGCGTGAGTTTTCTGGAGATAAAAGGATGATAAAATCTTTTTGAAAGATGTGCTCAATTTCCATCTCAGATGCCGGGAAATCGCTTCTCATGGCAGCTAGGATTCAAAATTTTCTGGGGAAGGCCCCCAGACCCCCCGGCGCGTGCGTCGGGGCGTTGCACCGCCGATACCACTACCGCTACGTTATATCACACACCCGGGGAAAACACTGGTGCGTATGCCACATTGATAAAAGAACTAGATGCAGAGGACCCGGAGAAATACCACCAGTTTCACCGGCTAGACGCAACGTTCCCGGAACGCCGCGTAGCGGCGCCAATGCGCAGCACGCAGACAGCAGATGTGGAACACCGTCATCGTTTCGTTATATAGTTCTGGCAGCCGTGTCTAACTTCAGTGTACAATATCTCACATACGGTGTAATTTTTAGCACTTTCAACTGGTGGAATGAATATATGGTTGAATTAATGGCCCACAATTAGAAATTTTTGGAAAATGAACTTAAAGGTAATTAATTAAGGAGGATTTTATGAAATTAAACCTGAGGTGATGGCGTCATAATTGACCGCAGTCGTCAAGTAGATGTATTCGCCCTGATGTCGCCAAGCACACCATAGTAACGTTGTGCATGATTATGACGTCATAATCAGGCTTCCTCCCGTCGTGCTCCAGTGCAGTTCTCCTGCGTGGCGTCATCAAGGCAGGGCGGCGTCACCAAGCCCAGTGAGACGTCAACTAGGCCTGACGTTCGTCAAAACTTCGTCGCGTCGGTTGGTTCGCATCGGGTTTTTCATCATCGCCGTTGAAAAACCCGATGCAAATAGTTGTTACACATCATTGTTTCTGACTTAAATATTCTCACGTCCTCCAAACATTAGGCCAAATTGATTTAGGCTATATCTTCACCAATAAAGACATAACATTGCCAACGCCAAATTCTCGAATTCTGGTTCCGTTTACTCTGGATTCAGAGGCATTTGGTGATTTGTTGTCAATGGTTAGCCCATTGATTACAAAACAAGAGACGCATTTGCGTGAAACAGTTGGCGCTGGGGAAAGATTGGCTGTAACCTTACGGTTCCTCGCAACAGGTTGGTTGAGTTTCGTTTATTTGTTTTTACTACTATAGTTAGTCGTCGACAGAACTGCAACTTAACTTCTCATTGTTTAGGCCATATAAAAAAAAAGAGTTGGTGATCGCCCCGCCCGCCCCTACGAAAAACTGCCACCCCAAGCTGTTTTATCACACAAAACGATTGTTCATACTTTCAAAATTGGCGCCATTCTGCAGTGCGCTGCGTCGGCTTTCTGGAAATTGTTCTGCAAAGCCAGTAATGGAGGTCCTGTGCAAAAATGTGGCAGGAAGGTGAAGGAAATAAAATCATTTAATATTATTTAAGGAAAAACTGCACTTTATTTCTCTTAAAACTTCCAGCAACACTTCAGTTTTTAAATAAAATATAAAAACAAAAACCACCCACCCACCCCAAGTTTTTCAGAAAAAAAGGACGCTCACCAACTTTTTTGTATGCGGCCTTAGTTTAGCAGGTGTAACGTTTTTCGGTGTGGCCATTTTTGTGTGTGATTCCCATTGTTCGGACCACACTGGGACACGGACTCGCTGTTTCTCTGTGTGTCGCCATTGTCAACTCGCCGCTTATTCCGTCAATCTTTTGTAATGTCACACTGGCAAACGGGCCTCACTGAAAAACGTTACACGGGTTTAGAGTTGAACATTTTACAGAACCATCGCTATAGACCTAGGCATACGTGTATTTGTTAAAACTGGCTTCCTTTCTTTTGTTGAGTTTATGATGAGCTGTTTTATAAGGAGCATTGAGCTTCCACAGAAATAATGGTTTCATGTTATGTAGCATGGAGGTGAAGTTGCCTGTGAGCGCAGGTGGCATAAACTTGGGGCAGGCCAGGGGAAGGGTTAACTTTAATAAACTTCGCAGATAATCCTTGACCTGTAGCCAATACGCTTAAGAAATTTGAACCCCTTCCGATGAGGTGATTTCCCACCTCTGGGCCTATCTTAGAACAATTCACTCTTAAAGTGGTCCTCGTCTCATTTTCGGGAGAATCGTTCAGAAGTCTGTCGTTCCTGTTTAGAATTGGGGAAAGAACCATTTCAGGCATTGTTGAGGAGAAAATAGATGCAATATACACAGTCCTGAAAGACACGTTTTTTTTGTTTTTTTTAAAACTGTGAACAAGAAATTTTATTGTCAGTACTAAATGTAAAGTACTCATCAACTTGTTCAAATCTTTGCTGCAGCATGTGATTTCAACTCTTCACCTACAACAAATCAGACATACAGACCTTAAACCCAGCTTTTCTGACCTGTCACTGAACAACTGCTTTAATAATAATGATGATGATCATAATTTATTATATTAAAAGTGCTTTTGAATGCAAGCATTTGCAACGCACTGTACATAAGACACAATTTAAAAAGCGAAAAGGGAAGATGAAAAATAAAAAGGAAAAGGATAAGACATTGATAAGAGGAAAATGATAAGACATTTATAAGACATTTCAGGTACCGAAGTGATCAATAAAAAGGTGCGTTTTTAGATGGTTTTTTTGAAGGTTTTGGTGCCAATACTGTTCGCCTCATCTCACATCGAATAAAAGAATAAAACAGTGTTGTAGCACCAAAAGAAGGCATGTACTCACAAGATATTCTTGACAATCGGGTTAGTGACAAAAAAACAGTTGACTTCGCTATCTCTTTCGCCAATATAGGCTACCATTGCATAAAATGCAACAAAATTACGACATCGCCGTTAATCCCAGTAATACATTGTCAGTGGTGAAAATTTAAACATGGTCACATATTAAGGTCATAATAATCATTCATACATGTATCAACTGTTACAACATTATGCAGAGAAGATGCCATGCCTGGATTCGAACCCACGGCTGTCCGAACGAGTCGACACTAAACATGCTAAACATCATCTGAAAGGAAAGAAGTGAATTAGTACAAAGGCCTTATCCAATATGCCACTGGGACCTGCTGACGGCGATCGGATTTCTTTACTACCAGACGTGCAACAGTGTAAGACGAGATCCCAGGTAAAGCCCTAGGCACCCTATGGCATTAGGCCTACTCCTTTCTGGCCTAATCAGAAAAACTAGGGCGGTCCTAATGCCCGTTGTACACGGTCCAATTTTTTATTACTAACTTTTAGTGATAATTTTTCGTACGATTTTTTTGCTATGGGCTCCGTTGTACACGGTAATAAATTTTACTGCATTTTCGAACATGCCACCCGTCCAGCCAAGGTTACTCTCCGCAGTGGTTCCCTGTGCAGCGGCTAAAACCGCTATCTTACCAAGCACAACCTTCCTGAATTTCCACCTGGCCGAACTGTAGGCCTACGTCATGGTACAGGCTCCTACCGGTACAAAGATTACTTCATTGCGGTTGCTAATTTAGGCAACGGCTACATAATACAATTCAAAATCAATCTACGATAGGCCTGCATGGATAGCTTTAACTCTCCTACCCACAAAATGATGAAAAAATACCAATATCCGCGAACGATGCATAAACATTGTTTGACCCACAAGGGGTTAATTGTACTAAAAAAATATTGCCCTGATGTACACGTTCGATTTCAGTCCAAATATTTCATTTAGTACTAAAAAAATAGGACAGGTCCTATTATGGTAATATTTTTTGGAATAAAAAATTTCATCCAATTTCCCCATGTACACGATCCAATTTTTTTGTACAGAAATTTTATTACTAAAAAATTGTATCGTGTACAACGGGCATAAGGAAGGCAGTGAGGGGAGTGAATGACAGGTCCTAAAATAGCTCTCAGCAAATAATAGCATCAGGAAACCTTTTGTAGTAGTAGTTGTGGCCACTTGTACAATGTTAATGCAATCAGGGGGTAATTACTCTTGCAGTAATCGTTAGTGTGACTGTATGGGACAATACTCAGAGGTATATTGTATACAGGTTTGCAGAACTGTGGCATTATGGTGGGGTGGGATTTGAGCTTGAAGTTTGACCTTTCTCAATGCTTCAAGCACAGAGAAAATCTGACTTCAATGAAAGTGTGGGTGAAGTCAGACCCTAGTATACCGCCCGTCTTGCTTACATAAAAAAGCTGGAGAATTAACCCTTGCAGTTCTGAAAATGCCCAATGCTTGGCTTTCTGACAAGTGTGTCAGTGAGAAAAATGAGATGAATTCAATTGAGATATCTAAAATCGCAATGGCTATTTGTACCGTCACGGTGCAAATAACGCCAAACCAGTTCTTTTTCACACCGTTGTAAACAGCCAATCAGAAAGCTTCATTCCAGACATGCCAGATGAGGCGGTTTCATCTCACACAATCCCGGATTTTTTTTTGAATATGCTTGATGAAAACGTTATTTTATAACCACTACCAGGATAAAAAGTTTTATATCAATGCTTTTCTGGGGAAGGTAGGCCTACCTAAGTATCATTCCCCTCATTTCGTAGATATCATTATATCATTGTCGATTTTTGTGCCGTACTATGTGGACCTTTGTAGCATTAGAGCCCCGGTGGCCGAGTGGTTAGCATGTGTGGTTATCAAATGGAAGGCCGCGGGTTCAAGCCCCATCATGACAGTTCCTTTTTTTATCAATCAGTTTCACCTCCTTTTATTTTTCTTGTCGCCTTTTTATTGATATTGTGATATCGATCCGTGTGACTGTCAGAAAATGGTGACTCGGAACTGCATTCTTGAGCCAATTTTTTTTCTAAAAAATTAGGGGGGGGGGGTACCTTCCTATTGTGCTAACTTGTGGCTAATTTGGTAAGATGTATTGTCTGAGAAGGCCTCCCGAATGCCAGTGCCCGCTTTACTGTGTGGCGGACACTCAAATAATCTATATAATAATGCTGGAAGTCGGCTCAATAAAGTCACACTTAGAAGCTTTGTTTTGCCTGAAAATTCGGCATGGTAATAGAGGATACCATATCCTGATGCAACGGGTGGTTTAATTTGTGAAGGGGACTTAGTTCTGGTAGCAATTTTATTTTTTTTAACGGTGTTGTTCGATTGCTTTCTAAATTCTCCCTACCGCACACCGTGTTGCACCAATTCCAGTCATGCCGTGCATTCCAACCTCGGGCAAACTCAGAATAGCCGACTGCCACGGGTTCTTGCTAGTGAAAGACAGGTTTATCAATATGTACCCTCCCCCATTGTCGGATCATGGCTGGTGTGACAGGAATCAACGTCCCAGGAATGCGAGTGCAAGTCCGCCAAACAATAGCCCGCTAAGGTCATATCCGAATGGGGATGGTCCCTGGCTGAACAAAAGGACCGGACTTTGATTCCAGGGGGACTTTGATTCCTGTCACACCGGGACAAACTGTCTCGATCTGTTTTAGAGAGGTTGAGATCAGCGACTTATCATGGATCTTTTATACGAAAACGGATCACAATGTCGACAAGATTTGTCCTCGTTGTACAGATTTCTATCCGTTACGTATTAAGGATCCGTGACAAGTCACTGATCTCAACCTCCCTATTGCCCAGTCCAGACCGAAACGTGTAGGTTCATAGTGTGAAGGGGATCAAGATCACACAAGTTTCTTATGCTGAATACACAGTCACACATCTTATTCTATAAACAACACAACAAGGTCCAATTACTTTGCCATTCAAATCACCATGGGCAGGTTTAATCCTGTATAAACCCATTAAATCAGCCAGCAGTACCAGACTTCCAAATTGTTATTATGTAATGTTAACAGATCTATATTGAGGAGAATCTATAAATAGAATGTAAACAGTTCGTCTTGATGATTGGCAGTCATTAGGCCCCGCCTTCCTGAGTTTGCCAGAAAGGAGTAATGCCATTAGGTGCAGGCTTCCTTTACATGGAAGTATACGGTATACGAAAACGCCGGTTAACAATGGCTTTACGGTCGTGAATCCTCGGAATGCCTTTGTTAACCGGCGTTTTCGTATACCGAATATTTCTACGTAAGGGAAGCCTTATAGACCTATACGAACAATAGCAACACAGGGCAATGGCTTTCAATTTTTTTAATGCAACGCCTGAATTTCAACGCCCGGGCAGGGCAAATAAAAACAGGACTCAGTTAATTTTCATTGTCCAGTAGGACAATTAATATCAGAAATTTCTAGTACAGGATGCCCCGTGGGGCATCCTGCGCATAGGGCAGTCTGTTCTGTTACACCGGTGTCACTTGTTTCAGGGTAGAGAATGAATTACATGTATCTTGAGGAAACTGATCACTTTGAAAACCAAAGTTACTGTCTTGCTGAGGTGGTGCTGCCCAGTTACTGAACTGAGAATTCACATGAAGAGGAGGTTGAAATTGCTGTTGCAGTGGCTGCCACTTTTCTTGGGAAAATGATTGGCTGGCATAGCTTCCTTGTAACTCGGCATTATTACCCATTTGTAAATCTGGATATAATGTACCCGACTGTGCCTGGAAGAGGGTGTTTATCCTGTTCTGTGTCAGATGTCGTACCTTCGGTTCCAATTCGGACAGGGTCTGCATGGTCTGTGTAACGTACCGACCGAATGCAGAAAGTGCACAATTTTCTTTTCCACTTTCAGTTTCCTTCTTCAGGCGTTTTTCTTTTCTCTGAGCGATCGATTGTGACAAAGTGTTTATCAGTTCATTTTCTTGTTCAGCGTTTTGCTGATTTACATCGTAGTTTCAATGGTTCCTTTGTCGATTTACTGGCTGACTGATCAATTTCGTCATCTCCACGCGGGCTTGGTGGTTGGAAGTCATTATGGTCACCACACACTCACAGTGTGGTGACCATATTGAGATCACTCAGAATTCTTTCTTCTGCTGGATTTTTCTTCCTGGGCAATTATGACACGAATCCAGCCGAACGGCTCTATGAACAAAGATTTCATCGCCACAGTTCCATAGGTGGCAATTTAATGTAGTGCAACGACACATTTTTTTTTGAAAAAGTCGACCGTTAAGGTGATTTTGAAGCATTTTTTCTCTCTATTTTTAGCGCATTCTATTTTTAGGTACAAAGCACATGTCCTTACCATAATGATTTCTCATTGGCTGATGCGAAGGGGCCTTGGTGTGGAGGACTCCACTTGGTAGAGTTGGAGTTGGGGCTTCCTTTGAACAGCCCATTACTTTGGCAAGAAAAGAACACCCACATCTGTTCTTTTCGCGACTACTTTGTTAATTTTTGTTATAACAATATGCTTATGAATAAATAATTACGAATAGGCCTAATGCTGCGTCATCGTCGTGGATCAAGCGCAGGACCACACGCATGCGCAGAATGGGTTAGATCCTCATAAGGTGAGTTCGCTTATCTTGTATAAAAAATCTGTTCTATCAAGTTATCCAAAGTGTTCAAGTGTCTTTGACCTAATGAAGAGAAACATCAATCATCAGTTCACAGCATTCACTAGGTAAAATGACACGATTTTGTTCACATCGTCAGATAAACGCCGCGAAAGAATGCGTAGGCTTAGGCCTACCATGACCATGCTTACCGCTCGCCGATCGATTCGCATATCGTGTGCACGTGCGTGGTGCCGTGTATCACTGATCACTGTACACATTTGATGGACATGACATGACAGGCCTACATGCATGTAGGCCTAAATGAGGTATAGCACCCTAGGCCTAATATCGGCGTGTCACATTTGTTTTCGGCGAAAATTTGACATCAGCCTGACATGCCTGATAATATGCTTTTAGCTATTGTAAACTAACGTAAACGTTAGGCTAGGCCTATGTCTGACATCTGAGGATGCAGTGTACTCTTCTGTAGGCCTAGTGTATGTAGGGTTGGGCCTACAGATACCTAGTAGATAGATGAGATGCACAGCACAGCGCTCAGCTTAGCTTCACTTCAGCTTGACAGCTTAGCTATAATAGGATAGGACTCAGGACCTGAGGGCCACCGGTAGGCCTCATCATGGCCGAGCTAGCTGTGAGCAGGTAGGCCATCATGAGGCCTAGGCCTATCATGCATAGGCCTATGTCTAATTGTTTTTTTTCTTTTTTTCAGCTGCCAAAGTTTTGTAGTCTGTTCTCGGAAGATGCATCATCAGTACTAAGCCTGAAAGTATTCAGGAGGATACTGCCTTCAAGAAATATTACGTTTTGGAATTTTTATCTGCAATTGTGTCATCTTATTAGTGGTATTGATGAGATACATGTATGAGACCTGCTTCACCATGTCAATCTATCCATGCACTTTCCAATTTTTATTTTTTAAATGAACTTCTGCATTTTTTTTTAAAATTTTGTTCTTTGATACTTGACTCTGTGACCCATCTGCAGTGTCTCCCAAAGAGCACACTCTTTTGTCTCACCCACGGACCCAAACATCCATCTTCTTCACCCTTCCTTCAAACGCACAAACAGCAATTTTGCAGAAGGTGGTGACCATCAAATTTGCTGTTAAGCACATTTCACAGTTCTAGTTGAAGGTCAAATTCTCATTGTCATCTTCCTCCACCAGGAAACTTTCATCACCGAAATGATCAGACGCCTGAATGTTGTTTGTCGAAGAATTCTGCAAGTATGCAAATGTAAAATTTATGAATGGTTGTTTTTCAGACACCTACAACTGTGGAAGAATGGCAACAAATAGCAGATACGTTCGAGGAGCGATGACAATATCCATGTTGCCTACGGGCCATTGATGGAAAACATATTGAGATTCAGCAGCCAGACAACAGCGGTTCAGTGTATTTTAATTATAAGCACTTCTTCAGTCTTATACCGATGGCTTTGGTAGACGCCAATTACCGGTTCATTTACGTGGACGTGGGAGCAGGAGGACGTGCTGAAAATGACTGTACTCTGAAAAAGGCCATGGACGACAACTTGCTCAATATTCCACCACCCAAGCATGTAGACGGCGGACCGAATAACGTTATGATCCATCATATTGCTGGTGATGACGCATTCCCCATGAACACCTGATAATGGCACGCGAAAACGGAAAATATTCAGATTGGATTATATCTATGCAGAACTTTCTACAACCGTTCAGAACTTTCTACAACCATTCAGAACTTTCTACAAACGTTCAGAGCTGATTTATATCTATGCAGAACAAAAATATCCATGCAGATCCAAAATATATCGATCCATGCAGATCGAAATATTCATTCACAACAAAAAATATATCAGTGCAGATCAAACTATCTATTCAGAACGAATTATATCCATGCAGGTTGGAACTATATCTATGCAGAACGAAACGACAAATTATAACTATTCAGATTGAAACAGTAACTTATATCTATTCAGATTGAAACAGTAAATTATAACTATTCAGATTGAAACAGTAACTTATATCTATTCAGATTGAAACAGTAAATTATTTCTATGCAGAACGAAACACATATCTATGCAGATTGAAACGGGTGTCTGCAAAACTAAGGCCTAAGACCTACAAAAGTAAGACCCCACAGTGCAAAACTGAGACCCTGTTATCAAAGTAAGACACCCACAGTACAAAACTAAGACCCTGTTATAAAAGAAAAGAAGGCAATAGAGGGCGTCATGAACTCAATAGGGGGCGTATCTCGCTTATCTTAGTTCCAAATTCCTCCGCTAGGGGTGCAAAGTCGCGGATGATCACTCGGGAGTACTCGGCAATGTTCGGAATTACTCGTGAATCTTCGGCAATCTTCGGTTTTTCTCAGATATCTCCGTTATTTATTAACATATTCCAATGAAACCAAGACGACCTTGACCCTTGACCTCGATTTCACCTTCCTCGCTGACCACTCGGACACACAAAAAACCTGCAGGAAAGAGCTAACAAGGTTCAGACATGCCTGACCCTTGTTAGCTCCTTCCTGCAGGTTTTTTTGTGTGTCCGAGTGTCAGTGAGGAAGGTGAGAGGTCAAGAGTCAAGGTCGTCTTGGTTTCATCGGAATATGTTAATAAATAACGGAGATATTCGAGAAAAACCGAAGATTGCCGAAGATTCACGATTCCGAACATTGTCGAGTACTCCCGAGTGATCATCCGCGACTTTGCACCCCTAGCGGAGGAATTTGGAACTAAGATAAGCGTAGCCTGGTTCCCTGGCCACCGTCGAGATGGCGCTGCGTAGACGGAGGCCAGGCAGTAGCCGTTGAATTGATTGAGAAGTGACGTCGTGGCCAGGAGACAAAGCCAGCCTAGATTCATGTGTAATCGATTCGACCAAGAAAAAAATACTTCAAACTCATAAATGTTCGTTCTTTTTACCAGTGCTGTGTGTAACACGTATGAATTAGCTAAATCCATATTTTCCCTCTATCATTATTCCCAAATTCGTCCTTTTCATTCTCAGATTAATTGACGCTATGAATCCGAGGCCATACCCTTTCCCCGGAATTCAGGGGAAAAGCAAACGGTTACTGCCTGGCCACCGTCTACACAGCGCCATCTAGACGGTGGCCAGGGAACCAGGCTAAGATAAGCGAGATACGCCCCCTATTGAGTTCATGACGCCCTCTATTGCCTTCATTTCTTTTATAACAGGGTCTTAGTTTTGTACTATGGGGGTCTTACGTTTATAACAGGGTCTTAGTTTTGCACTGTGGGGTCTTACTTTTGTAGGTCTTAGGTCTTAGTTTTGTAGACACCCGTTTCAATCTGCATAGATATAATTTGGTGTTTCGTTCTGCATAGATATAATTTACTGTTTCAATCTGAATAGATACAAGTTACAGTTTCAATCTGAATAGTTATAATTTACTGTTTCAATCTGAATAGATATAAGTTACTGTTTCAATCTGAATAGTTATAATTTGTTGTTTCGTTCTGCATAGATATAGTTCCAACCTGCATGGATATAATTCGTTCTGAATAGATAGTTTGATCTGCACCGATATATTTTTTTGTTCTAAATGAATATTTCGATCTGCATGGATATATTTTCGATCTGCATGGATATTTTTGTTCTGCATATATATATAAATCAGTTCTGAACGTTTGTAGAAAGTTCTGAATGGTTGTAGAAAGTTCTGAATATTTTCCGTTTTGGCGTGCCATACCTGATGAAACCCTTTCCGCAAAGAAATTTAGACAAACCGAAGGAGGAATAAAGATATATATAAATCCTTTAAAAAGTGACCATTTGTATCCATTTTGATGGTTTGTGTGGGTCATTTTCTCGTGTCCAGGAGGTAATGAGCTGAGAACGTTGAGTGTGAGTGCAGTAAAGACGGTTTTGTCAGTTTTCCTTGGGGGTTTCATGAAGATCAGTTGGTCATGGTTTGCTATGCATCACCGTACATGTTTGTGTACTAGCGTGGGCCAAGAGTGGTCGACGATGGAAAAATGTTGGACGTTTGGTTGACGCTAGTACTTTCAAAGAACCATAAAATTGCACCCTGAGGGGGGGGGGGGCTATCGACTTAGTCAAGTAATCTGTTCAGCGAGTTCGTTTCTCACCTGCAGTTAAGTTCGTTTAGTAAGTAAACGAAGTCGAAAATCATTTCCTGTGTAAAACCAGTGCTAATATCATGGCAGCAGTGATTTAGTTTATCGGGCTGTGATGCATTCTGGGATATGGCAGGAAGAACAAATGAACAATCCCTTGGATTTTCCTCAAATGAACGCCAAGTTCACTAAGACAGGTGTAGGGTCTGCTTTGACCAGTCTAAAAATGCCAGTGACGACTGATAAGCAGATATACAGCTGGGGCTTATGTTAGCCTATACCACGAATCTGGGTCATCGTGGCATTATGAGGCTGATTGTTGAGTAGTGGAGTGTTTGTGCAATACAAATAACAATCCTGATGAGGGTTTACAACTTTCGCGTCAGATCCCTGTGCTAGTTATGGCACGGTGTGTAAGGAACTGGTGTCCCGTATGGATTGAGCTCTCGTATCTGTCAGTCAAGTGCCCCCCACCCATTTTAACTCCTTATATCCCTTCATCAAATCACGATCCCCACCCACGTGACCCATCCAGGCCGGCAGGCTTGTCTTGACTAAAATCAAACTGAGTCCTGATCGAGTAACACGAATCATTTTAGCAGCATGTTGTCTACATAATTATTTGGTGGAGAAAAGGAAGCACGCGTACTTGAGCGTCAGGGACACTGAAAATGCAGATGGTTCATTTAAACCTGGCTTGTATGGCAAGCCGTTTGTACATTTTAAATCAAATAAACCAATTTTTTTTAAACCTAGTTTTATTATTAAAAAATAGACTTATTTCACTTCATCGCAAAGAATCTTGGTTTATTCTTCAAAAAATTGTTTTTTAGCCAAGTGTTCATTTATTCAAAAAATCCTAGTTTTTTTACCTGAATGAAAAAAAACAATTTTATTTTTAAAACAACTGTTTTTTTTAAAAAAACAGGTTTTTAAAAAAGAAACTTGTTTTTTTTAAAAGAAACTTGTTTTTTTAAAAGAAACCTAGTTGTTTTAAAATAAAGTTGGTTTATTTTGATACAACTCGCCATTTGTCTAATAAAAGGAAAAAGCAGTTTTTTTGTAAGCCGTTTGTTCATTTAATAAAATAAACCAGGTTTTTAAAAAAATACTTTTTTTATACAAACTTTTTTTTTTTTAATAAATTTGTTTTTTTAAACCTAGTTTTTTTTAAAACCTACTTTCTTTTCTGCAAAATGGGAAAAAAACTTTTTTTAAAAAACAAGTTTATTGGAAAAAAACTTGTTTTTTTCCAGATTCTGTAAAAAACCAAGATTTTTTTCAAAAAACCCTGTTTTTTTTATTAAAAAAACAGTTTTTTTAAAAAACCTGGTTTATTTGATTAAATGAACAAACGGCTTGCCATAGGCTTGTGGAGAGATGACCAAACACTGGTACGGCTGTCTTCAAGTTTGGAGAGAAATGCAACGAAAGTTGCCAAAGAGAAGCGTCTGTTTCTGACAACTTTCTTCTCAGGTGCCGGATGTGTCCCATGGCAGGACCGAATGACAGAGTAAAATCTCAGGCAGAGCTTGTCATTGTGAATTGTACAGTCATGAACATTAGTTCATCTACACCCGATACCAACCTAGACCCAAATACCACTGGGCAAATTTTAACATGGTTTGTTTCGCTTGAAAGTGTATCTTGTGAGTCATAATTGGACATTTGGACATTTGGAATATCACCAAAATTTATTGAAAAGCACAAAAATCTCAGATTATCGACAGTTCACATAATCTCAAATCCTCTCAGCAACCACTCATCATATTTTGATGAAACACAGCCCCAAATCCTTAGAAAGTTACACTCTATCAAGACTGTAATTTTTTTCTTGCAAGCTGGTAGTGTTACATAATTACATGTACAATATTTCCAAATCTGAAAAATTTTGATGCAGAAATATGTATGAATAACATGATGAACTTTCATGTGGAATATTCAAGGTATCTGTGTAGATGAACTGTGGTCCATGACACTACATGTATCACATTGTACCGACATAACCGAGTATGCATTCAAAGTTTGATCGTGTGCAATTAGTGAGCTATTTTCTCTGGGAGGTTACATGTATGTCCACATAAATGAGGTGTGCGGAGAATTTATTTGTAAATACATGTATAAAACGCATATTTTGTGCCAAAAATATATATTTCTGTTAAAGCATAATAAACAAGAAGTCAATCTCCAGAATTCACGAATTTTCGACCCCAACCGGGGTCTTTTTCAAGTGGAACTTTACAATATGAAACTCTAGAAAAGACTGAGCTGAAACCCGAATGTAGAACTACATAAATCTGTGTAGACAGGACAAACAAGCAATTAAGGAAAGAATAGCGACCAAGCCCCACGGGTGGCCGCTGGACAATTAAGAAAAAGCTATTTTAGCTGAAAGAAAAGGTTGAATAACTGCAGGGTTGCTCAGCCTGACCAAAAGCAGAGTGCAGGTAACTGGCGCAGAGCTTCATTTGGCTGAAAGAAAGTTTATAAATTAATAAGACATGTGTAAT
>NMRB01000182.1:197615-244487 GCA_002633025.1 Notospermus geniculatus | reverse complement strand
TTATTGAGCCTGTCAACGAAATCCTCCAGTTTTTTACGTCCATGGGTCCACACAGAGAAAACATCATCTATGAACCTGAGCCAGTTGTAGGGTTGGAAGGGGGAAGTAGCCAGGGCCTGTGACTCGAGCATGTGCATGAAAATGATAGCGTACGAAGGGGCCATTTTAGTTCCTATCGCAGTTCTGTTAAAGCATAAGTACAAAACGTACAAAATCTGATTATTTTAGGCAAAATGTGTGCGTTATTCAAAAACGAATAGAACTTTTGCAAAACAGATATAAGTTTGTTGACAAACAGGGAAGTTTTACCCGATTTTTACAATTTCTTGCAGAGGTGTCGAGCGCCATCTAGCGTCTTCGTTTGGTAAACAAAAACAATATGGTTCCCGATCTTAGCGATGGGGATCCATAATAATCCAGAGGAATCGGAACCAGTGTTGGTTTAGGTTTAGGGCGGCTTAGAGATATGAGTAGGCGTAGGCCTGTGTGTGGATCTAATTGCAGCGTCGATACAGTGGGTTGGCATACTAAGTATGAGGTACGTTCTGCTCAAGTTCTCGAATGCACACACACCCGAACCATGGAGAGATGGTTCGGGTGTGTGTGATACACGCTCCGTCTCGCGGTCAATACATGTACGTTCGGGTCAGCACTTTGGGAAGATACGCATGTGCAGAAAATGTAAAACAAATGTGAGAGGAATAAACACGAACGCAAGTCCGCCAAACAAAGGCCGCTATTGTAAGATTATATTCGAATGGTCATGATCACTATAGCCACATATTCTAATCCCTCGCTGAACAATCGGACTGACTGGACTTTGGTTTTCGCGGGACGTTGATCCCTGTCACAGTTCAGGAAACAATACTGGCCAATTTTGTCAATGGTGGTGCTGGAAATAACGTCATTAATCCTGCAGGCGTCCCAAAAGCCAAATTCCTTATATACAGAAAAAAAAATGACGTGGCGTTCGGCGCAAGACAATTGAATGCTCCGCAAGGTGGCAGCACCTTGCGTCAAGGCCGATGGGAAGCAGATGGCAGCAGTTTTATGTGTTGAACAGAAGTTCCTGTTTTCTAATCACCCTGCATGGTTGGAGAAAATATTGGTGCATGGTCATTATGGTTTCCGATCTCAAGATCGGAAACCATATTGTGTTTGGTCATGGTATCTGTCTGTCTGTTCAGTCTGTCACACCTATAACTTTGTTCCTGCAAGAGCTACAGATCAGGAAATGTGACCTACCCTAGGTAACATGACCTAAGCTACAAAATGAAATGAAAATTTCGGGTCTCCGATACCTGGTTCATGATGAAATTGATATATCAAAAGTTGAGATTTTGTCTGTCACAATTTTGTTTCTTGAATAACTTGTCCCCGAGGCCAGGTAGAGCACTAGTAACAAGTTCCTTCCCTATGTCTATGGCCATTGGCAAGATACTGGAATCAACAAATTTATTCTCCAGGGTCAGCATCATAATGATATTGACCCAAGGTACAAAAAGCACAAAATTGACACAATAAATGATAATAAACAAGAAGTCAATCTCCAGAATTCACGAATTTTCGACCCCAACCGGGGTCTTTTTCAAGTGGAACTTTACAATCTGAAACTCTAGAAAAGACTCTTTTCTAGAGTTTCAGATTGTAAAGTTCCACTTGAAAAAGACCCCGGTTGTGGTCGAAAATTCGTGAATTCTGGAGATTGACTTCTTGTTTATTATCATAATGATATTGATATATCAAATTTGATATTTTGACATATCGGGAGACCTGCCACAGTAAGCGACTTCAAACTGGTATCACAACATCATAGCTCATCCAAGGATGTTATTGCAACTGAAATTTTCAGTTTGCACCTGCTCGGTCGCGTGATATTTGCTGATATCATGGCGAGATTTGATATTCAAATTTGATAGCATGAGATAAATCAGAATCTGGTGAGTGGTAGAGGTCTAAAACCTTCACCTACACCTAGGTTATCAAGGATGAGCTTTCAGATTACGCAATGACCTTGAAGGTCAGAGGTCAAGGTCAGAGGTCAAGGTCATGTGGTTATAGGTTCTTTTCTTGAGATAAAGGCATGAAGGAGGAAGAGGAACACGTTGTTGATGATACTAGATCAGATACTATACTGGTTTATTCATACTAACTAATTATAGAGCAAAGGTTACGGGTAGGTTACAGAGAGATGATTGGTTGCTGACCAGGTGAGGGCGGAGCAAGGGTTCACTAACTTGTCAATTATACAATTAATGAATCAGCTGCATTCTACAATTCCGACATTCTCCCGCCCGAGAGATGTTTAAGACACAGAGTTCAAGTATTTACTCATAGATAATCATATAGTCGTCATTGCGTTGTGTGTGGCAGTTCAATCATAAACTCAACAAAAACATCATCATAATACAACAAGAAATGAATGGGTCAAACTAGATACAAAGATGCTAAAGTGCTAAAAATAAAGAAGGTAATTAAACACTTGAGTACACAGATATTAATAGGCTACTGCATAATAAATGTAAACATATGCTGATACATCCAGCACTAAGCTGACTCACTCTTCCACTCTAAGATTACATAATTCGGAAGAAGGTAAACACGTCTGACCTGATGGTCTGACCTCAAACCAATTATACTGTCTGAGTACACTAATACTAATGATCGCAGTCAAAACAAATCTAAATGGAGATTGCATGATGGCATAGTCTGTGACGAGAGTAGAAAGTTCCTCAAGTGTGATTCGTGCGCGTCCTAACACTTTCTTTAGGGTCAGTTTGGTAAGACCAATGAGTCTTTCCCAAAAACCTCCAAACCAAGGCGCACGTTTTGGTATGAATGTCCATTCGACACGGTGATTCCGCATGTAGTCCTTTATTTCGTGCGAGTTCAAAAGTTCCTTTAATTCCTCCGCAGCCGAGATGTACGTAGTTGCATTATCTGATATCATTTTCGATGGAAGTAATCGTCGTGCTGCGAATCTGCGAAACGCGTTGAGAAAGGAGGTGGTTGATAAATTGGTCACTACTTCCAAGTGAATGGCGCGGGTGACGGCACATGTAAACAAACAGATGTATGCTTTACTTTCTGTAGTCTGCTGATTGGCACGTGTAATGACGTAAAGATGACCAGTGAAGTCGACTCCTGTTACAGAGAATGCTGGTGCTTCCTGAACTCTACATGCTGGCAGTGGCGGAGACACAGGTAACGGGTAGGGTTTACATGTCAACTTTCGGCATGGCACACAGGTGCGGAGTACTGAGTTCACGGCAGCACGAATTCGAGGTATCCAATATGACTGTCGAATGTGAGTCACTGTTGCTTGCATTCCTGAATGTAGTACTTGTGTATGAGCATGTCTGATCATTAGAGAGGTAAGGTCATGTGACCTTGGCAGCAAGGCGGGAAACTTGGCTTCATAGCTAAGTGGTGCATTGTGGATTCGTCCACCGACACGTATGACTCCTGACTCGTCCAAAAGGAGGCGAAGTTGTCTGACTAAGGGCCTTTTCACGGAGTTTTTGCGTAAACAGTCTAGTTCCTCTGGGAATGCGCGCGATTGCACAGACTTTATCCGGATTTCGGCATTTCTTATGTCTTGAGCGGAAATATCGGAGCGTTGTCGTTGTTTCCTCATGATGGCAATGAATTTGAGTACATGCGCAGTTACTCTCAACAGCTTAGGTAAACTGCTGAAGCGATTGGTATCAATGTCTCTATCAATGTGGACTTCATTCACTTGATCCTGCGATGGTTGTTCCGTTTTCTGCGGTATGGCTTCATCTGGCGTGTCCTGGGTCTCATCATCAGTGTGTTGCAGTAGAACAGGTGTGCTTAGTACGTCAACGTCCCAGTCACCCTGGGCCAGCCATTCAGGTCCTGTCCACCACAATAGGGAACGTTGTAACTTGTCACTGCTGATGCCACGTGTGAGCAGGTCGGCGGGATTGTGATCAGTTGGGCAATATTTGTACTCTTCGAATGGAAATGTCCTGATTTCAGCAACGCGGTTTCTGACGAAGACTGGAAGATGTTTCTTACTAGATATCCAGCTCAACACAATCTGGCTATCTGACCATGCTGACCAGAGCACGGCTTTCTGCACTTTGACATGTAGTTGATCCTTGACAAATTTCGACAATCGGGCACCAAGAGTGGCGGCCATGAGCTCAAGTCGTGGTAAGGTTAATTCCTTGACAGGTGCAACACGTGATTTGGTCATGACCAATGCGATTCCAGAGTTCCCCTTGATATAGACGGCGGCTCCATAGCCCTTCAAACTGGCGTCGGCGAAACAGTGCAACTCATAGGTATCATCGTGTGGGTCTGCATTCGGCATGTATTGCCTCGGAAAGGTAATTTCGGTGGCTTTCGAAAGTTCTGTGTCAGTCTCGCTCCATGTGGTCGCTAACTTCTCCGGTAATGGATCATCCCAATACAGTTTACTTTTCCACAATTCTTGAATGAAGATTTTGGCGCGAATCATTACTGGTGCTAGAAGTCCAAGTGGGTCATAAACGGATGCAGCACGCTTGACAACCTCGCGCTTTGTGATCACGTGACTACTATCTTTCGTTTCCAAATCTAACTTCTTGAATCCGATTGCATCCGTCGTGGTATTCCATTTCAGTCCAAGAAGACCGACGGTTTCGGCTGGGTCAGCTACTCCATCTGTTTCAGCTTTCTGACGTAACGTTGCATCATTCGATGCCCATGAGCGAAGTTTAAATCCTGCGGCGTCCATCAACTCATTTGCTTTGTTGTAATAAGAAACAGCATCTTCTGACGATAGCGCTCCTGAACCAACATTGTCCACATAAATGTTATCTTTGAGGTCTTGAGCAACATCACCTGTGTTGTCCTCCAGGTGGGTTCGAATCACGGCGTTAAGGAGTGCGGGGCTGGAAACTGAGCCAAACAGCACTGAGCTGAAGCGGTACACAATGAAGTCACTTTCAGGGTCCTGGGGATCAGAGAGCCACAAAAACTTCGTGAAGTCGCGATCTGAGTGGTGGAGTTCAATGTTGAGAAAAGCTTTCTCGATATCGCTGGCGAAGGCTACGTTGTGCAGACGAAATCTGATTAGTATTCCTAGAAGTTCATTTAGTAGGGGCGGGCCATTCTCCAGGCAGTCATTCAGGCTTGGTTCCTGTTGTGATGGCTTTGCGCTGCAATCGTAGACAATACGAATGGCTGTGGTTATCGAGTCTTTCTTTACAGGTCTATGTGGCAAGTAGTGGCCTCGAGTTACAACTTCGTGGGGTGCCTTTTCAATAAATCCTCGAGCTTCCTGTTCAGTGATGATTCTGTGGTAGACCTGTCTGGTCTCTTCAGGTAACTTTCTCACCAAGTTGCGGGTTCGTTGAACGGTTACTTCATAGTTAGTTGGCAGTGGGGGATGATCAGTCTTCCAGGGCAGCTTAGCAACGTATCCCTTATCACCTTTTTCGATGTAACTGCGGAAGTTCTCAAGATCGGATGACTCCTTGGATGTCTGGGTATCGTCTGCGATACCAATGGATTCGAGGCTCCAGAAGCGGGTGAGGGGGTCCTCTGATGGGGGTCGCAACATCACACAGAAAGCAGATACTCTGGGTTGGTAATCATTCGCACATGTTGGCCCAGACAAAAGGTAGCCCAGCTTCGAAGAAACAGCGGTGGGGCCTGGACCCCTGATAACGTTATCTCCAACAAAGTCCCAGTAATGGTCAGCACCAATGAGCAGCGAAATCTGGAAGTGATTTGCATTAGAGGGTGGGTGAGCGAGTTGCAGGTTCCTCAGATGTGGCAGAGAAGATAAGTCCCTAGAGATGAGGTTTCTCACGGGTGTTGAAATCTTTGGAACCACGATGGCATTCACATCAATTTTCTGGCCAGATGTTCCGAGCACGTCAATGGTAACTATATCAAAGGGGCGTGGATTGTTCTTGGTCTCTCCAAACACTGCTAGGTCAATGATTTCCGTGCGGGTGGGCTTGAGCTGGAGTTTATCGGCTACGTTCTTGGTAATGAAAGATCGAGTTGCTCCCTCATCAAAGAGAACAGTGACACGTTGTGGTTTACATCCTCTCTTGTCGGTTATGTCAGCAACAGCTGTTTTTAGAAGAACTGGACCTGGTTCATGAATGGGTGTGTTACTTCCATTTGCGCTGGCGAGATTAGCATGTTCAACTGGTGATGTAACAGGTTCGGTTTTCGGTTTTGATCCACCTTCCGCATGACTGGCAGAATTCTCCATCGAATTTTCAGACAAAGCGCGGCATAATGCGGTGTGGTGTTTTCTACGGCACTTCCTGCATGTGAATCTAGAACGGCATGAGCCAACGCGATGAGGCCCGAAACAATTAAAGCACAATGATTCGCGTTTGATGATTTCGTATCGCTTGTTCATGTCCTTGACTATTTCGCAATCCTGCGGACTATGACTTTTCTTGCAGAAAACACAAGTGGCTTTGGCGGGCGTTTGCGTTGGTTTCTTGAATTTTTGATGGGTGTGCGTACGTGTGTGAAAAGCTGTGGCACTCGGACGAGATTCCGTATCCGGCATGGTTAGATCCTCGTTCATTCCTTCTGACTGAATTTCTATCTCCTTCCGTAGTGCGTCACGTTATTCGGGGCAGGTCCACTCCGTCGTTCCGTGTGTCCTTGCTAGCTGCTGGCGTATGCCCGTTGGCAACCTGTCTAGAATCATGGGCACGAGCAATTGCCCGTAACTGCTCTCATCTTGATTCAACGATTTCAGTCCTCTGACGTAAGTCTCGATCTTATCACTAAATGATCGCAGACTTGACACCTCACCCGATCGGTGGGGCAGCTCCCATAGAGCTTTCATGAATGTGTTGACAATTTTGTGTGGCTGTCCATATCTTTCCTGCAGCAGTTCTCGAGCATGATCGTAATTTTCTTCTGTGAGTGGTAATCCTTTGATAGCAGCGTAGGCGTCTCCATCCAACTGTGACCTGAGATACTGGAAGCGTTCGATCTTGGAAAGGCCTGGGTTATTGTCCACTGCGGACTTGAAATCGTCGTTTAACGTGGGCCAGTCTAGAACGTTACCATCGAAACGAGAGATTTCGAGCTTTGGCAACTTGTAATTCACCTTCGTAGTTCGTGACGTAGTTGATGGTGGCGTGGGCGTGGATGGCGACGTATTAGGCGTGGTAACTGGCGTTGGCACGGTGGTGGCAGGGGTAGAGGCTGGTGACATCACAGGGCTTGACATTGCGGCATGGGTAGTAGTATCAGTGGGCAACCCTGGCGAAACTGACGTTACTGGTGTAATCATGGGCGTGGTGGGTGTGGTGGCGAACGATGCAGACATACCTGATGACGCAGTGGTTGGTGTGGCAGGAGGATCGATCTTGGTCTCGGCTGGCTTGCTCCGTCTTTCATAGAACTTCTCTATAACAATAAGATCCTCCCTGGACTTCGTGTGATAATCATCCGCGTCTGTTATCGTTTGTTCCAGATCTTCCAGGGCGGCCTTTTCCTCTAAGCTTGAATCTAGCGATTGGATCGTCTTCAACTTTTCCTTCATTAAAACAATGATTTCACTCAGTCTATCGTAATCCTCAGGCGTGGCTCCATCCAATGCAGTATAGTCCTTAGCTTTGTTGAAAAGTTTCGTGAATTGTGCACGATGCGCACCACGTTGGTAAATAAGGCGTTTAATGGCGGCTTGTTCCTCTTCGTTTTCTGGCATCTTGGCTAAAATCCTCTGGTCACGGCACCAAAAATGTGGTTATAGGTTCTTTTCTTGAGATAAAGGCATGAAGGAGGAAGAGGAACACGTTGTTGATGATACTAGATCAGATACTATACTGGTTTATTCATACTAACTAATTATAGAGCAAAGGTTACAGGTAGGTTAGAGGGAGATGATTGGCTGCTGACCAGGTGAGGGCGGAGCAAGGGTTCACTAACTTGTCAATTATACAATTAATGAATCAGCTGCATTCTACAATTCCGACAGGTCAAGGTCAAACAGTTCTAAAGTGCAAATCTGCTTGATCGGAATTTCAGCACAGAACAAATCAGAAGCGTGGATTAACCATCCCCTATAGGTTTAATCAAGGATTCTGTTCCAGTTACACAATACAGTACTTCTCAAGGTCAGATGTCAAGGTCACAGTCAACCATCACAGATAAGATAAGTCAGAACCTGGTGATGGTGGAAGCCCCAAATCTTCACCTACACCTAGGTTATGAACGATGAGCTTACAGATTACACAATGACCTTGTAGGTCAGAGGTCAAGGTCAAGGTCAAACAGTTCTAAAGTGCAAATCTACTCAGAATTTCATGAGAAAACTTATTAGAAGCCTGAATTAACTATCTCCTTCCTATAAGTTAAATCAAGGATGCCTGTTCCAGTTACGCAATACTTCTCAAGGTCAGAGGTCAAGGTCACAGTCGACCGTCACAGATAACATGAGATACTTCAGAACCTGGTGATGGTGGAAGCCTAAAACCTTCACAAACACCTAGGTTATCAAGGATGACCTTTCAGATTATGCAATGACCTTTAAGGTCAGAGGTCAAGGTCAAACAGTTCAAAAATGCAAGGGGAAAACTAATTAGAAGCCTGCATTAACCATCCCCTATAGGTTTAATCAAGGATCCCTGTTCCAGTTACGCAATACCTCTCAAGGTCAGAGGTCAAGGTCACAGTTAACTAGCTCTAGAGTAGTAAGCTTCTCATCGGAAACCACTGACATCGCTCCGATGTCCTTTTCTTGTTGCAGCCTGGTTCCCATACGCAGCGCCATCTAAACGGTGGCCAGCGGAAACAGGCGTAGTGGGCATTGTAAATCATTGGAAGTTTCTTCATGCATTTTATTCGCTAAGGGGTAAAAAATATAATAGCACCCACTTAAAGACCACCCCCACATCGTTCTCAACATTCCCTGTGAAAATGGTGCCATTTCGATCAGAAACCACAGATGAATTAGCGGTCGAACGTAAGTGCCACCGTCAATTATAATATAGAAGATAGATAGTCATATTTACCGAGGTAAAACGAAACCAATATATCTAGTTTTCATCAGTTTCGTTTGTCTTCGTGACGAGGCTGACATAAATTTTTCATAATCTTTTTATTTTGCATTGTAGGTTTAAATAATTCACACGGCATGAGCCGGCCAATCAGTCGGCGCTGTCAGTCGTTGTCCGTACGCTAACAACAAAGTGTGCACATATGGCCGAAGAGAAATTCTAATAGGTTTGTGAAAATCATTGTCGATTGGCAACAAGTCACACCCAAAAGGGAGAGAATCAATATAATAGGATAGAAACACACCAGCTATTGGCGATAGAGCAGAGTCCATGCAAATGGCACATTTGAACTAAGTATAATTGGCAATTGATCGTCAACCGCCTGATGGGAATGTTTCGCCAGCAACAGCCACATTTTGACGTCTGAGACCCGCCTGGTTGCAGCTTTTGTGCGCAAAAATTCTATGCAGGGTTTTATTTTAATGCGATTCAGGATGACTGTGCGTTGTGGAATAATTTCAATGATATTTCTTCTCGTCGCTCCGTTTTCCTCTCTCGGGTCAACAAACGGTAAGTAGACATAATTGGCCAAAAATACAGGGCCGTATTCAAAAAGGGTCATCGCGCGATTAAGACTAGGAATCCACTGCTGATTTTCTGCGTTGCGACTTGTTTTGCAACCGGCCTGCTTCCTGCGATTGAATACGATCGCAAGGAACTGATACCGGTCCCCGACTGAAATTGACCGCATCTTCGCCATTGGCGGAAATCACGTCTAGCGAGTCCAATACGGCGATCGAGTGTCCAGTTGCAAAGCAAGTCGCAACACAAAATCAGCTTGAAAACAAATGGTGGATTCCTAGCTTTAGACGTAACTTTACTAAATGTACACACTTCCACCATGCATTTGACGAAGTTACACGCGTCTAAGTCTTAAACACCCTTTTTAAATACAGTCCGAGATGTTTCTAGTTGATTGCCAGTAGGTTTTTGCACATGAAATAGTGGCCTAGGCCTATATTCCGAGGATTTTCTTCCTTCACGTTTTATGGTATATTTTCTTCAGGGCCGTACAATGATGTTTTTTCAATAGGGAGTTAAGAGATCGTCTCGCTAACGCTACAACGTTAACGTTAGGCCTATTTTTTACATTGTACCGGTACGTCAGAAATAATAACGCCAGTGTTTTGTGTTGTCGTTAACTGGGTCATTCCACAGTAGTTGACAATTTTCACTCTGACAAACTATAGTGATTTCAAACTTGTTGATTATTTCCAAAATGGTATGTTTGCAAATATGTAGTTACGTTAATGTTATTTTATTACCCAGCAGTGCACATTGATCATTTGAAAACTTTGGGGGGGGGGGTTGATAGAATGTCCAGAAAACCTGTCAGTCCTGTTACCGGACGGGCAACAAAGTAGTTAATTATGAACCAACCACTTTAGGAGAAAATTTGCCTATGATGAGGATCTGAAAATAGTCCCCTGTCAAACCAAAGACTGATTAAAATGATATTGCCTATTGAGTATGATGTGACTATACCCATGCCTGTAATTGTTTATACCAGAGATGATTCGTCTAGTGTTTCACACATCTACACATACATGCTATAACCTAACTCAGGATGTGTTGACATTAATTGCTCATTCCTAATATTCCAAAGGTACTCTATTAAAGAAATAAATAATTTAACTTCGTAAATTGAAAGATGTGAAAACATTTCTCCTCACACTTCATTACAGAATCCTCTTCCTACAGTATGTGTTTTTTTTTCACGTCAGATGTATGACCTATCTGACAAAACCACACGCGGGCACCTTTTCTGAGGGTGCCATATACATATATGTCGGGGTTGTGTTCGATCATAACAAACATGATGGTGTTAGACACACAGACACTGTCATGACTGTCATTACGGCCTATCATTTTAACAATTACAAAATGAATTTGTTTACAAAATACATGCCCTTTTTCTTTGCGGTATCAAACCTTTTTTTTCATTCTTAGAAATTTTTCATATTCAGCAAGCGAAACATGGCTGGTTGGTCTCTTTGTAAAGATTTGGTGGTCCTTATAAGGACCGTTCGTATCTTTGTCTTTAGGGCTTCTACTCAACAATCGCTGCTGATTCCGTCATCTTCGCAGTGGCAACAGCAATCGCAGGGGTGTATGTGCCTCCCGTATTCGGACGTAATGTGTTGTGCCACACTATCTGCNTTAATGGTCCCCGGACGGAAAGACATTTTGTCGGCACAGATGCCTGAACCGTCGAACCATGACGCCATTATTCGACTATATCTTTGACGCTCTTTATCATTCTTGGGCATGGTCCTCTCCGACTGGGAAATTCGGTAGCCAAATCACCTCCCCCTTTTTCAGTTTTTTTAATGTCTTTGGCAGGCTCAGCAGTGTTGGCAACACCCGCAACCCTCTTCGAATTAACTTGAACTTCTTTGACCCGCGAGACCGCGCAGTTTATGCCGGTAATTCCCCATTTTTAACGCTATTAGGGAGTTTTCGCAAAGCCCCCGAAACGCCAACGCGAACGCCAAACCCATAGTTCGATGCCAAGAAGGGAGCACCGAACAAAAGGATAGACGTTCGCGTTGGCGTTTCGGGGGCTTTGCGAAAACTCCCTATTGACACTTTCCACCCCGAATAACCAGTGGCACACCCTTTGTCCTTCAATCCAGGGTGTTAGGCGACAAGGGCGCTCGCAACTTCCACTACTTCATTTCCTTTTGGATGCTTTATATATGTAAATGACATCCGCTAATTTCTCCAGGATTCGGCTTTTCATTTTCGTTGGGAGGTCTGCTCGAACCTTTCCATTCTTGATGAGGTCGACAATTGATCGAATTTGTCGTTCTACCTGGAGTGACCCATGGTTGTACACTGAAATTACTCTTTGACTGATACCCAATGCAGAGCACACAATTTCCATCACTTTCGATGGCTGTGCATAGTAACTAACACTCCAGGAATACCATAACTCATGAAAACACGTTGAAGCAGTGCTTCTATATGCGACAAGTAACTACCAGTAACCATTGATACCCTGCTTTGGACTTACCCAACTGCTTGAAGTCAACAGAGATCGTATGGAATGGACTGCAAGTCATAGGAAATCGTTCATGGTATGGTCTGAACTTGTCCAGTTTGAGCTCTTTGAACTCTTGATATCTACTACAGAACTCCACATACGAGATATCCGGTGGAACATGTTATGGAAAAAGAACAACTTTCGCACAAGTTCACCCTGGTGGTTACTAACTAAGCTGTCATGATACTGACTAATCAATGGATCGACATACTGATCTGGAATGTCCAACTGCAAACAGAATTTGTCTGACTTTGGGAGAAAGAAGAATCTGAACACGATATGGTTGCATAAAACATACTGTTCAGACTTAATCATAATCACTCGTGCTGCTTTTCTGTCATTAGGGAGGATGTCATGTTCTGGATAGTCAAAGATTGGCTTGAGTTGTGGCGATGCTTGTTGAGCAAGTCTGAAATGTTGTGCTTCAAACGCTAGATAAAAGTCACCGAGGATCTTACGCTTTATTACCTTAATTCTGCTTGGTTTGGGATATGTTATTAGTGGCTCAGGTTTCAAGAAAAATTCCGGACATTCCTCATCACAAATTTCCTGTTGCACCAGCGGTAGTTTCACTGCCTTATAAATTGCTCAGCAAACTGTTATCTACATATCTTCGTCGTCCGATGATTCTTCATGGCCGTAGTTCATTCGCAAATGGCGGATGTCATTTTATGCCACCCAGGCATAATAGGAGTACATTTCTCTCACTCCTTCCAGGAGTGATCCTCTGCATCTCCCAGTTGTAGTGCACCGCACGTGGGCCATCCTTTGTAGCCCTCTCGATGTTTCTGCTCAAACGGTCGATCTTCCTGTCCAGTGCGCAAATCATTGTCACGATAGGTAGCGCTCCCACCTCGCACTGACCGCTCGCGCAAGGCATCATGGGATGGTTTCATTTTCAAGATGGTTGCATTTTCAAGATGGCGGTCGATTCCTCGCTTCAAATTTTTTAATTGCAGAATCTCCTCAAATTGGCCTACCTAGGATGTATCCGTGTGTGGGTATCACATTATCCGTCATGATTAGGACATACATAGGCCTATATTGTGTACGCACTGTTGTCATCTTTCGAGGTCCATTTTTGTCGTCTGAATTTTTGCTGATCTTGGACAGATTTAGACCACATCAAGCAGAAGAATTTTGCAGCCTTTTAATTGAAGCCAGTGTGCTGCTGGCCGATAAGTGCACTTTTTTAGTTCAGCCACTGGCACTGAAACCATTGGTCAACAAATAGGCTGTACTTCTGGTCTGAGTGTTTGTTCATGAGTAGTAGGATGGTCAGTGGTAGTTTCATTGCCTTCATTAGAATCAACATGTGACCGTGTTGCCTCTGTGACAGGTGGACTGCCCTTTTCCTTTTGATCTAACTGACTCTTGTTCTGGTTCGGTAGTGTAAGTAGCCTTTGTACCCTTTGAAAATAATGGCTTGATTGATATTTACATGTGCTTTGCACACGCGCTGGCAACTGGATGTTCTCGCTGCGCAACTTTCAAAGGTTGATAGTAAAAATTACGTCGTCTCCGAATTTTGCAAATTTTAGTCCCGAACTGGGGTCTTCGTCAGGCACTTTTCAGCAATCTATCTAGAAGGCCATCATTGATTTTCATGATTTTTGCCACTACATGTAGACAACAGATTTTACCTGTGGTTGCCCAGAACCTGCAATTGCTAACTTGCCGTCAATGGGGATCCTAGCTACGCTAGAGGGCAGCACACCGAAATCCGGTCCTATGGACGCATTTTGTGTGGGAAATTGATCAGGACCGGGATGTCAGTTTCATTTCAATAGTTTTAACCACTAGTGACACCTGTTGAGGCAGTGAGCTAGGGTCCCCATTGCAATTCCACTTTTTGTCGAGAATTCATGCATGTGGCGTCCCAAATGAAAAAGGAATTCATCATTTCCTGAGAGCCAAAAAGTCGGCACTTGTGTCACCAACCATTTTGTCAAGATATCCTCAGGCTTCATCCTGTGCAATGAGTGCCAAACCATCATGATTTATGTTCATGATTGAAGCCCGATTTTGTGAAGTCAAGTAAAGTCAGTGCCTTGCCCTCCTTACCTTCTATATAGTGCATGGGTTCTCTGGTTCCAACAGGGAAGGCATTAGTCTTGCCAGTACTCTTACTGCCAACATTAATGATGTACATATTGGGATGAAACATAATGAAGAATCTTGTTTTACATTTTCAATGTTGAATTCCCCACGACAGCAGAAACTGTGACCAAAGGTGAATTGAGTAGGAATATTCTGGACAAGTGTTTACAGATTTAGCCTTCGAAACCATTGTTGCAGTTTAGAGGGCAGGACATTGCTTGACATTGCTTGATATGGTTCTAGTAGACTTTAATGTGGCAGAACTCGGCTTCCTCAGGCACTTTCCATCTATCTATCTAGAAGGCCGTCATTGCTTTTCATGATTTTTGCCAGTAGACTACAGACTACCTGTGGTTGCCCAGAACCTGTCATGTCTACTATTGCTAACTTGCCGCCAATTAAAATTCCACTTTTTGTGAGAATTCATGCATTGGTCGTTCCCCATTGAAAAAGGAATTAATAATTTCCCGACCGCCAGGAAAATCAGCACTGAGTGCCAAACCATCATTTTTGTTCATATACATTATTTAACTCTTTCAATCCCGGCCATTATTGGAAAAGACTGTCTTTTTGATGGGTCTAGTAATTTTGCTCCTACTCCTCGAGGCAATTTTTTAACAGTGAATAGACAAGACCAGGCTCGTTATTTCATTCGTGAATGAAGCCCCTGCGACGCGGCGTCCTCGCACTGGCGCGTTTTGAAATGGCCAGCACTGCCATTCGACAGGGCCAGTTTTAAGCACACTGACGTACAAAATTCGCTAAATATTTCTAGGTGGTGTGGCGTGCAAACTGGACATGTAGGCCGATAGTGCGGCAAAAGCCCTTTCCCAACAACGTCCATCCCAGCGACACAGCCAATTTGAAGGTATTTTTTCGCGATTTTTGAAAAAAATAGAGTTTTCGCAAAGCCCCCGAAACGCCAACGCGAACGCCTAACCCATTGTTCGACGCCACGAAGACAGTACCGCACAAAAGGATAGACGTTCGCGTTGGCGTTTCGGGGGCTTTGCGAAAACTCGCTATTGTCGCTCCTCTACTCGCGTATATGCTCGGCAAAGGCGCGCGAAAAAGGGCTCAACTTGTGTAGAATTTAATTCTCTTTCATTTGCACCTAATTTCAGCTCAATCGGACCAATAATAACTGAGTTATGACTAAAAGAATGTGGTGGTGTCGGCCACCTACTGATACCGTGATATCACGGTCTTGGGCGTGAAAGTGTTAAGCCCAATTTTTTGAAGTCAAGTAAAGTCAGTGCCTTGCCCTCCTTATCGTCTATATAGTGCATGGGTTCTCTGGTTCCAACAGAGAAGGCATTTATTAGTCTTGCCAGTACTCTTACTGCCATCATTATTGATGTACACGTACATATTGGGACACACAAATGAAGCATCTTTTTTTCCATTTTCAATGTTGAATTTCGCACGATAGCGGAAACTGTGACCAAAGATGAATTGAGTAGGAATTCTGGGCAAGTGTTTACAGATTTAGCCTTTGCTTGCAACCATTGTTGCATTTTAGAGGGTAGGACATTATCAAGCTTGATATGGTTCTAGTAGGCTTTAATGTGGCAGAACTCAGCACTTTCCAACAATCTACCTATAATGCCATCACTGCTTTTCATGATTTTTGCCAGTAGACTTCAGACTACCTGTGGTTGCCCAGAACCTGCTATTGCTAACTTGCAGTCAATTACAATTCCACTTTTTGTTGAGAATTCACACATTGCCGTTCCCCATTGAAAAAGGAATTCATCATTTCCCGACAGCCAGAAAAATCAGCACTTTTGTCGCCAACCATTTTGTCAAGATATCCACAGGTTTCATCCTGTGCAATGAATGCCAAACTCATTTTGTTTTCATATAATGAATTATGCCTGATTTTGTGAAGACAAGTAAAATCAATGCCTTGTCATCCTTATCTTCTGTATAGTGCATGGGTTCTCTGGTTCCAACAGAGAAGCCATTAGTCTTGCTAGTACCCTTACTGCCAACATTATTGATGTACACATTGGGATACACAAATGAACCATCTTTTTCCCTTTTCAATGTTGCATTCCCCAAGACAGCAGAAACTGTGACCACAGATGAATTGAGTAAGAATTCTGGCCAAGTGTTTACAGCTTTAGCCTTTGCTCGAAACGATTGTTGCATTTTAGAGGGTACCGTAGGGCATTATCAAGCTTTATGTGGTTCTAGTAGGCTTTAATGTGGCAGAACTCGGCTTCCTCAGGCACTTACCAGCAATCTATCTAGAAGGCCATCACTGCTTTTCATGATTTTGCCAGTAGACTACAGACTACCTGTGGTTGCCCAGAACCTGCTATTGCGAACTTGCCGTCAATTACAATTCCGCTTTTTGTTGAGAATTCCCCATTGAAAAAGGTATTCATCATTTCCCAACAGCCAGGACAATCAGCACTTTTGTCACCAACCATTCTCGCAAGATATCCAAAGGTTTCACCATCTGCAATTAGTGCCAAACCATCATTTTTGTTCATATAATGATTTAAGCCCGATTTTGTGAGGTAACGTAAAGTCAGTAGCTTGCCCTCCTTATCTTCTATATAGTGCATAGGTTCTCTGGTTCCAACAGAGGAGACATTAGTACAATTAGTGACAGACCTACCTGGTTCTTGATATCTTGGCTAAGAAAGTACTTTTCCATGTCGTTTAAAAAGATAGCAAACAGCATGGGTGATAGGTTCTCCCCTTGACGTACTCCTACTTTTGACAAGAAAAAGTCAGACAATACACCTTTATATGAAACACAAGACTTTGTTGCAGCATACAAGCTCTTAATGACTCTAAATATATTCCCTGATATATCGTAGGATAGAAGTTTCTTCCACAGACCAGCCCTGCCTGAACAGAGTCGAATGCTTTACGGTAATCAATGAAAGCACAGAACAAACGACAGCCTGAATTCAGGTAGATGTCAACAATACTTTTTAAGGTGAAAATATGATCTGTTGTAGATACCCACGGCGAAAACCAGCCTGATTCTCCAAGAGAATGTGATTGTCCTCCAGAAATTCAGTGAGTCTCGAATTAAGAATGCCGGTAAAGAGTTTGCCTAGGCAACTCACCAAGCTTATTCCTCTATAATTGTCAGTATCATCTACACTACCTTTATTCTTATAAATGGGTCTAATAACCCCAACTGACCAACTTTCTGGTGCTTGTCCTGTTTCCAATACCAAGTTAAAAACCCTAGTATATACCATAACCAGTGATTCATTACTCGCCTTCAACATCTCATTAACAGTTAGATCTACACCAGCAGCCTTACCATTTTTTAGGCCACTAATAGCCTTTTTCACTTCTTCCTCTGTAAAAGGATCATTCAGGCTATCATTATTAAAATGTACCCGATCTTCCACACCAGTTTCATTCTGCTCATCCAGTGCTTCATCAATCACCTCTGCCTCATTCAATTTCTTGAAATGCTCAAAGAAATCATCTATAGATAGCACTTCACTTCCTGAGTCAGATTTTGTTCCTTTTTTCAAAATGGACCAAAACTTTTTAGGATTATTTGATTAAAGGTTTCTTAAATGTGACATTAACTTGGCCCGATCTAATCTCTTAGCCTCTGCTACCTCCACCTTGTATGCTTTGCTAGCAGCTTTCATCCTTGTCAAGTTTTCCTCGCTGGGAACATTTCGATACCGCTGTTTCGCCACATTAAAAAGACGCCTTTTATTTTTACACTCATCATTAAACCATGAATTACTTTTCTTGCACTTTCTCTCACCAGACTTACCAGTTTTTTTCGCACCTTTGACCAGCATATTACAAGCTCTAGCACCATCTAATAAAATATCAGACAGTTCTTTGGTAACACAATGTCAATTCCATTTTCAGAATTAGTGTCAACGTTCAACTTTCTGGCTAAATCTGCAAGAGCTCTATTATCATTGAAAAATTCTGAAAAATCTACTCTTTTCTCACCGTTCCATCTAACTTTCTCTTTTAGCAACTCATCATCATGTTTCTGACACTCATCATGACTGTTCGAGCCAGTAGTAAACGAACCATGTTTCACCCTTTCAACATGTTCAAGAATGCATTCAATGGCACTATGACCATCAGACATCAATGGGTTATAGTCATGTACAAACATCTTATTCACATGATTAACTCAGTAGAAACAAGAAAATAATCAATAACACTTCTAGATTTAAAGGTAAATTCACCTTCAAGATCACCAGGTGTCCTACCATTTGAAATAACAATATTGCAAGATTTACATAAATCAACAAGACCATGACCACAATTATTGATTATCTCATCTTTGTTTACTCTCTGTCTAATGCCCGTTGTACACGGTCCAATTTTTTATTACTAACTTTTAGTAATAACTTTTCGTACAATTTTTCTGCTATGGGCTCCGTGGTACACGGTAATTAATTTTACAGCATTTTCGAAAATGCCACCCGTCCAGCCAAGGTTACTGTCCACAATGGTTCCCTGTGCAGCGGCTAAAATCGCTATCTTACCAAGCACAACCTTCCTGAATTTCCACCTGGCCGAACTGTACGTCATACCGGTACAAGGATTACTTCATTGCGGTTGCTAATTTAGGCAACAGCTACATAATACAATTCAAAATGAATCTACGACAGGCCTGCATGGATAGATTTAACTCTCCTACCCACAAAATGCCGAAAAAATACCAATATCCGCGAATGAAGCATAAACATTGTTTGACCCACAAGGGGTTAATTGTACTAAAAAAATATTGCCCCGATGTACACGTTCGATTTCAGTCCAAATATTTCATTTAGTACTAAAAAAATAGGACAGGTCCTATTATGGTAATATTTTTTGTTATAAAAAATTTCATCCAATTTCCCGGTGTACACGATCCAATTTTTTAGTACAGAAATTTTGTTACTAAAAAATTGTATCGTGTACAACGGGCATTAGGTTTGGAAGACCAGGTTCCTCATCCATCTCAAATCCTTGCTCCACTAAACGAATATCAGGGATTAGGAAGTCATCTAAGGTTGAGGTTCTAGCATTAAAATCACCTGCTAGGAAAAAATACACATCATGATCAATATTCAAGGTATTCAGTTCAACTTCTAGGTCAACGAAAGCATCCTTGTCGTAAAATCTTGAGTTCTCTGGAGGGTTATAAATGCTACCAACCAAAATATCCTTTTTGCAACCATAAGCACATTTTTTGTCCAATTTACACCGAAGTACATGCTTATTATCAGATTCAATTAATTTACAATATTTTGAAAACTCGTTTTTATACAAGATGGCTTTGATGATTTTCGGGTTACGCCACCTGGCGGCCATATTGGATGTCCGATCGGGCCGAAACTTCACATGGACATAAAGGTCATCTGCAGGGGGCCACATAGCACATTGGAGCGCTTTGGGTAAGGCGTTCCTGAGTTACAGCACTTTGATGATTTTTGGGTTACGCCACCTGGTGGCCATGTTTGAAGTCAAATCAAGTCGAAATTTAACATGCATGTAAAGGTCATCTAGAGGAAGGTAAATATCAAATATGAGCAATCTGCGTCAAGCCGTTCCCGAGTAATAGCACTTACTTGATTTTCAGGTTACGCCACCTGGCGGCCATACTGGATGTCTAATCGGGCCGAAACTTGGTGTCGTGGGTCATCTGACCTAGAGGTATATATGTACCGAATTTCAGATCAATAGCTCCAGCGGTTACGAAACGGACGATGACGACGGACACTGCACCATCGTAATAGCTCACCCCAGTGAGCTAATGAATAGAAATCGCCAGTTTGGGACTAAATTTTGGTGTCCTTAATAGAGAGGTGTCCTCCTGGCAGAGGTATCCGCAAAGGGAGGTTCCACTGTATTATTGATAGACCAAAGCACTGCACAGGTTACCTGTGTCAACTTACCCTGAGTTTAAATAATCTATTGAAGCGCGTCGGCTTTAAAGTGATCCTAAACCGCCGGGGCGAGCGAGACAGCCTCGTTTTCATTTTCCCGCGCTACGCCAGTATGAATGAGCGCCTGTCAATCATCACGTCACGTGATTACTACGGAATTTACTACGCGATCACTGATTGGGCAAGTTCTGAATGAGTGACAGCTGATTGTCAAAACAACGTGGATGCGACCAGTTCGCCGAGTCGAGATTTCTCCTCGATTCAGGGGAGTTTTAGAGGATATATTCACGCATAATAGCATGAAGAGTGTTCAATCCGACACGAGTGACATCATTGATGACGATGTCAACCGGTATGCCAGGCAAGTTGGTATTTTCTCGGAAGGAGCCCCAGAATTCGCTGACGTTACACCGGCACATCCTCTTGCAACAGGTCCTCTAAAACGCACTCCCCTACTCGCACGTCCGAGGCCCTGTTGAAATTGGCGCCTTTTCGCTGTGAAACAAGCGACAGAAAATCTGTCGCTGAATAAACCAATCACAGCGAAGCTTCTCTCCCGCCATGGTCACTCCCAAATATGGTGGTTTCAAACATTCCTCGATTCGCTGACAAACTCGCTGGATTTTTTAATATTCCTGAATTAACTTCGCGTAAAAATGGTTGTCATGGATTATCTAGATAATGGGTAAGTACCGACGGGTTCAAAACACGAAGGTATGATCCAGTTCATGTGTTTGGGGCAGCTATCATTCCGACAGCATGCATAAATTATGGAATGAGATGCATTGCTATGAGACTGGTACCCGGTAACACATAACACCAGATATATGTGCATACGTTACAGCACTAGGCGCGATGTCTGCCCATTACATCAAGTGGCGATCCCCCACTGCATTGCATGGTTTATTCGTGAATTACCAGTTGGCGAGTACACATGAGGGAACAGCCCTCTTCCCCACAGAAACGGGGTGGGTTTCCCCAGGGCATTGTAACGCGCTATGCAGAGTGGAAATGCCCTGGGTTCCCAGGATGCACCGGCACGGCGGCGAAATCCGCAGTCCGGCAATATGTTAATGATGCCATACATACAAACAACCTCCTCATCGTCTTAAAACGGAGTTTCTTTCTTTATTATGAGCCACTTCGATAATGTCTGTGGACAATCCACAGCTGCTGGTCAGCATTTGCCACCTTTTAACGTCGCCCTTTCCCTTCTTTCACTTGTCGCTTCGGCATCCTGTCTGCTGTGCGGTTTGCACGATTGACAAACTCAGTGAAGGTAGCGTACTGCGCATGCTCAGAAGCCAGGAGCGGAAATCGGAAGTTCCATTTTAGTGGGCGGTGAAAATGATCGGGTGCCAACTTTTGCTTGGCGGTTTAGGATCACTTTAAATAATAGTAGCAGCCGCTGCTCACTGAAAAAGCAGCGACACTGACTGAAAAAGAAAGATACCAAAAATGAATTGTTTTGGTATGCATCATATGCCAGGCACTGGCAATGTGTATGATGGGCATTGCACAAAGTGACTGAACGGCAGGCCTTACCGTTTAAGGGGAGCTAAAATGTGCATGCGCCTTGCAAACAATAGCATTTCTATTGTTTGCGAGGCGCATGCACTTTTTAGCTCCCCTTAAACGGAAAGGCCTGGAACGGTGCTGCCATCTGCCAACAGTTCATGGTACTAAAGTTGAAGGTTTGTCCGTAAAATTACATTTAGTCAAATATAGCAACGGAAAACATCCGTATTTCTAGCACATAAACTCACAGGGAAAAACTCAGCTGAACACGTGAACGCAGAAGCGGCTGCCCACCCCTACGAAAAATCGACGCGACCACGCAAAACACAGCGCTCGTAGCGGCCACATCGTGGAACTACACTTTGTACACAACCTCGCGTGCAAATGTACAGGGGTCAAAATATCGAGAAATAGTGGGAATATCGCGATGGAACTTGGATTATAAGATACCGGCAAGAAAGACAAGTCGATTGACGTATGTTTCATCAAAATCGGCCCAGGTGTTGCGGAGCTATCGTTGATAAACCTCGCGCCAATCGGAACTGGAATGAACAGTAGGCCTATCATCATGCCAGTGGTAGGCTACTAGGCCTAAGTATAGTACGGTAGGCCTACTAGAGGCCTATTATTGGCTAGGCTAGGCCTAATATATGAATGATGGGAAGCATGGCAAGGCATGCACATGATGCACATGCTAGGCCTATCATCTGATCATGCTATGCAGGCCGGTATGCACGGCTAAACACGCCACGCGATCAGCAGCATTGAGCATGTCATGATGTGCATGATGCATGGTCGATGGATGTGAGCATGCAGTGAGTGCATGCTAAGCGCCACTTGAAACCAAGCTGAATATACGAATAAACGCCACTTCGTATGGTTGACATTGTATGCGATTTGACACCAACAATGTTAACTTACCTATCAACTACAAAAAACAAAATATCCCCGCACAGGTGTGCTTATTTTGATGATTTTGCACGGTACATTTACAAAACTAACTCGCCGGTTTGCGTATTGCATGACAGTATGGCATATGGGCACTAATGTGCATGCTCGCTACGCCACTCTCCAATCCCACCAGCCCAGGAGGTACGGCGTACTCGTTTTGTGATACTGCACTTGTGCGGCGACACTGTCTGACCTCGGCATTGGAGAGTGGCTAGTTCTCCAGGCGTTTTGTTCAGCCGCCGTCTACGACTGTATGGAGGTTGGCCCGACAGGCAAACACGATAATGCGATAAACGGAAAAAATCGTCCAAATTTCACAATTTATTCTACTCGGATAATAACAAGAATCATTAGGGTTCTGTGTAATATTGATGTCTATAATCCCTCGAAGTTTTGCAGCGATACATGGCGTATTTTATTAGATATTGTGCGGAAACCATATATTGGATAGGGAGAGAGATCGAGAGAAACTCAGTGAAAACAAGGAAGACCGCCCCATTGGGGTGGGGCGGTCTTAATAATGGAAGTTGACTTACCACCAGAGGAACCTTGTGAAGTGTGTTGGGCATGCGAGATTTCAAGGCGCTTTTTCAGTTCCTCGAAACTGAAGAATGTGAAGTATTTCTTTCAGTTAAATTCATTCCTGAAGGTAGTGAATGAGTCTTTTATTCCTCATACCAGTTGATAATACCAGTTTGTCCGGCATGGAGAAAACGCGGAATTCCACGGAATTCCGCTGGACATAATTTGGTGGTCTGTAGCTTATACAGTACTATTAACTGGTATGAAACTTGTCACGTGGATCATCCCTTCCATCCCCTCCCCAAATTTTTTATCATATGGGTACTAGCCTAGGTACATGTACGAGAAGCAAGATGGTTGGCCTGCAGAAACAAATCCGTTGTGGCCGCAAAGTTAAAACATTCCAACTGCTTTGCTTGGTCTTGTTATTTCATTATTATTATATATCTAGTAGTTTCTTTAAATACTACGTACACGTGTTAATTAAGGACAGTGAACAGTTTATTCCATTGTTAAAAGCTATAATTGCAGTCACGGATTTCTTGGCGGATTTCCGTGGAATTCCGCGTTTTCTCCATGCCGCAGTTTATCCACTGGTTTCATCCTCTGCAATGGGTGCCAAACCATCATCTTATATAATGATTTAAGCCCGATTTTCTGAAGTCACTCAAGTAAGGTTAGGTCCTTTGTGCCCTCCTTATATTCTATATAGTGCATGGGTTCTCTGGCTCCAACAGAGGAGGCATTAGTCTTGCCAGTACTCTTACTGCCAACATTATTGATGTACATATTGGGATACACAAATGAAGCATCTTTTTCCCTTTTCAATGTTGAATTCCCAAAGACAGCAGAAACTGTTATCAAATATGAATTGAGTGGATGAAGTGAGTAAGAAGTCTTGGCAAGTGCTTACAGATTTAGCCTTTGCTCGAAACCATTCTTGGTTAATAGGGGGTGGGACATCATCAAGCTTGATATCGTTCTAGTAGGCTTTAATGTGGCAAAACGCAGCTTCCTCAGCACTTATTTCTGATCCTGGACATAATGAATGGCAGACGATTTTGATTTTGACAGAGATGTAAATATAATGGAAGTTGACTTACCGCCAGAGGAACCTTGTGAAGTGTGGTTGGCATGCGAGGTTCCAAGGCGCTTTTTATTCAATTCCTCTGAAATAAATTATGTGAAGCATTTCTTTCAGTTAAATTCATTCTTGAAGGTAACCCTTACCGAAAAGTAGCATATGCTCAAAATGAGCATATGCTGCCAATGTGCTCTAGATATGCTGGCAATGTGCTGAAAATTGTTACACGTGCACAGCATGTGCTGCAATTGTGCTGAATTGCTCAAGCTACGAATTGAGCACAGCTTCAGCATATGCTAGGGATATGCTCTCATTGAGCACATCTGGAGCAAATGTGCTAAAAATGTGCTCTTTTCCCACTGGACCTACACTGTATTGGAGGCTATCACAGCAGCACATTTGGAGCATATGCTGAGATTGTGCTGTTGCCTCGTTTTCATTTTCCCTCCATTTTGGAAATTCAAATTTTGTTCCAGACAGTCATGCATGAGACTCCTGCATGTTTCTGGGTTTCTGTTCAATTTCAAACCGATTTACGCCTGAATTTGCTGTTATAAACTGGACAAAACCCTATGGAATGGGATGAATGACTGTGATAGGTATTGCAGACTATAGGCTAGGCCTACATGGCCTTGCTAGCCTGGGCCTAGCTGCATGAGTGCATGCAGTGCAGTGCGCAGTGCATGCAGAATTGCAACTGAGCACTGGGCATGCAGAAGCAGGCCTGGCACGCTGTTGGGTTTGTGCTAGCCTTTCATGCCTCGGCCTACCACTGCCTTATGATGAAGTTAGGCCTATTCAGGCATGTTATTTTTGAGCGTTAAGTCATGAAGTGTGTGTGAAGGACCTACAGTCCCCTACTCACAAGTCTCATCTGTGAAATTGAGTGAATAAAATATTTTATACCTCCATGACTACAGTAGGCGTCGCACTTAGGCGTGTGATAGACCTGGCCAACGCTTGGTTGTTAGAACATAAGCCTACTCCCATCCCTTCCTTGAGCACCGGAGTTGGCGTCATGCCACCAATCAGAGGCATCTGGGCGAATGAAAAATTTGCTCATTTGGACTAGCCATTGGTCATGTTTGGTTTGAGCTTTTTGGTATATGCGTCAAGAATACAAGTATTTACTACTGGACATGATGCCAATATCCAGTGCTCAAGGTACACACAAGAGTATTGTTTACAGTAGTTTGGACCCAACAGCCCCCCNCCCCCCCCCCCCCAACTGAGGAAGACAATTATGATCACAAATACTCTACACCAAATTCCTATGGATAAACTGGATTGCAGAGACTTCCAAATATTATGCTCCAATTGTGCTGCTGACTGTATGCTCCAGTTGTGCTGTTAATATGCTCAAAGTGTGCTCTCCATTGTGTGCTGCAACTGTGCTGCCAATATGCTCCAGCTGTGCCGCAATTGTGCTCCAACTGTGCTGTTTATAATACCATATATGGAAATTCAGATGTGCTCCAGTTGTACTGCTTTTCAGCACAATCACAGCATAATTATCATTTTTGGAAAGGTGCTACATTTGTGCTCCCTTGTACATCTGAGTATTGCATTTGACATTGGAATGTGCTGAATGTGTGCTGCTTCAAAAATGCGGCACAAACAGAGCATATGCTGAATGTGGACTGGAGTTATGTGCTATAGATATGCTATGTGCTATAGATATGCTCAAGGTGTGCTCAATATGTGCTATTTTTCGGTAAGGGAATGAATGTGCCTTTTATTGCTCATACAGTTGATATTGTTCCTAACTCCCATGTGATATTTATCAGGAGATCCGTTCTGAACACATGACCCTGTCAACTGAAACTATTTGGTGGTTATTCTTGGAATTGTAAGAATTGATCATCAAATGATTGAAAAGATTCCTGTAATAGCCTTAGAACATACTAGTAGCTACCCTGTATGTTCTCTTATCATGAATGGAAACACCTTGGACCGTGGACTGGAAACGTTAATTTCAAAATATGACTAGAGTGCAGCAAATACAGTGTAAATGACTCATTTGGCAAAGTCCTGATATTGAACAGGAAAACAACGAGGAGTTGGGAAAGGTTTGTCTTTGTTGATAACATTTAGTAAGATACTTTCACACATAACCATGGTAACGGTGATTGAAAAATTTGAAACAACTGCAGTTTTAATTTACAAGAGATTTTTATTTTCCTCAAATTTACAACCCCACATGGGCATTTTTACATACAATCTTTGATACAGAGTGCTCACGAAAGAGGCGAGCCAAAGATGTAAAGACAATTATAAAACCTTAATTCTGAGGGCAAATCTGTTGTTTCCTTTTGTGACGAAAATAAATTCCCATAGCACTGGAACATATTAGTGTTTTGTATTTTCATCTTACTTTCATCATTTAGCCAACACTTGGATCGTTTTTCACCCCATCAGTCATCATGTCGGTTTGTTTTGGCATGTGTCATGTGTGTTTGTTTACTTCCTGGTTGGCGACCTCCATTTTGGATGCTTCGTCCAATCAGATGTCATCTCGTACATTTGCGCGAGACTCCATGAGACAGCTTCAGACTGGATCGATCATTAACATAATTGCAGCCTGTAAACATCCCATCAGTAATTCGGTATTTTTACGTGTTTTGACCATGATTTCTACGGAAGATTGCTGCTTTAAGGTATGTGTTATTGTAGAAAACTATTACAGTATTTATGTAGGCATTTCTACTTTTGAAATGCGAGTTATGCTCAATATTTAAGCGAGTGTTTTGAGACTGACTTTGGCACTGTGAACTTATGGCCTTGACCTCTGCAGCATGCCTCGTTCGTGCTGTGCACGTGTTATCCCTAACACGCTAGTCATTCGATTACGTAACCGAGCAATAAGGTGTATAAAAGGAGGCCTGTTGGCCCTTGTGAGTCAGTCTGGTTGGGCTCGTGGAGGTACTCGTTTATCTCCCATCGTTAGTCCACTGCTGTGCATCTGCCTTCGTTGTGGATAGCCTAATCTGCCTCGCGTAGATCTTTCACGATCTGCCTCGCGTAGATTCTACAGCAGCCCAGTCTCTCTCCTGCTCAGGCTTAGATCCTCGTTGATCTCTGCTGGTGCATTTTTACTGGTGTTGGCCAGTGTGTGTGTTGTGTGCTTCGTTACATGTCCTCGCACATGTCTTGCACCTCAATACATATCTGTCGGTTTTACTGTTGATCAGGGAAATTCCTATTAGTTTTAAAGTCCTTGGCCAAAATCTGAATTCTAGTCCCAGTTCTAATTCTAATTTGTCATGCATCTTTTCAGTATTATGTGGGAAGAAGGCTTCCTAATCATTGAACAGTAGTGTTACAATTAAGTTCTATGGTGCTGTGCCGTTGTGCCAAATAGGCCAATTCTTGTGATATCATTGGGCTTAGGATCATGTGGTGTGTGCCGAATAGTCATATTGTAAATATTTTGTAAATACTTGTAGATATATATTTTTAGACATAGTAATAAATGACATGTCATTGCATGTCAGTATCACTTTACATGTTTCTCCTCCTTTCTCTTTCCCCTGCTCTGAATCGACTCAAAGTGACATCGTCAGATGTGCACGGTCTATTTGCCATTCTGACCGCTCGGAGAATTAACTAGGGCAAATAGTCGTCACATTTTTGGTGGCAGCGGTGGGATTGGTTTGTTCTATTGAGGAACCGTTAAATCAATCCCGTGATCGAACCTAACCTTTTCTAGTTTTCCGTTAGTTTTGGTATTTTATTGTTCAACCATGGAGAAGCCAAAAACTCGTAGTTCTGCTAAAAGTTTGTCTCAAGAGGAGCAAACGGAGCTTCAGACTCCTGATACTCGGGATCAGGAAGATGAGAGTGTGGTTGAAACTGTTAGAAATGATTCAGAAGATGTCACTTTAGTTGATACCGAGTTGGGTAAGAAAGGTGCGAAAACATCTACTTTAGAACAATTAGGCCTAGTTGACCTTCCAGACTTATTGATGAACATGGCAACTGTGCTGGTAGGCCTAAAGGAAGTAGTACAGACTGATAGGCATGAAGTCATTGATAGTTTAGGTGCCATGTTTGAGGATGGGCAACGTGAGTTGCAGAATAGTGTGACTAAAGCACTCCGAAGAGTTTCCAAAACTCAGGAGGAAATTAAGGAGTCCTTGCAGGAACAGAGGAGACTGATGGAGTCTCTAGCAGATTTATTGTCCCAATTTAATCGAACCGTTACAAAGTCAACTGAGTTGTTGACAGGTCAGGCCCAGGACCATATTGCCTCCCAAAGTAAGCAGTTTAGCGCTCTGGAAAGGGCTTTCCAGAAACAGTCTAGATCGTCAGTGACTGAAGTGAACTTACTAAAGGTCAAGTTAGGAGAGGTTCAGGAGATTTCTCGGACATGTCAGAATTGTCAGTCAAGTAGTTCCAGTAGGCCAGGTTCGCCAAAAGTTACTGTAGGTTTTGCAGATAATGCAAAGGTAGGCCCAAGTCCTAGGCCTAAATCTCGTAGGAAGGCAAAATCGCCTGTTGATTCTAGTAGTGGTTCAGATAGTGACAGTGAGTCTGAGACTAGTGTTAGAACTTGTAGGAGTTCAGCTACTTCAGTTAGTACTAGCAATAGTAGTTCTAGTAGGAATAGACATAGGCCTAAATTCCCAGCTTTCACAGGCAAAGAGTCTTGGGAGATTTGGATTAACAGATTCAGCGATGTTAGTAAACGGCTTGGTTGGTCGGATGACGAGAGGTTGGACGAAATTCTTCCACGTCTTCAGGAGGAAGCTGGAGAATTTGTTTACGGCCAACTCTCTGAATCTACCAGGTCTGATTATACCAAGCTGATTGCTGAGTTGACGAGCAGATTCAAAAAGGTTGAATCGCCCAAGAACTTCGCCCAGAAGTTTGCCAACCGGTGCCAGAAAGCTGGGGAAACCATCGAGAACTTTGCAGCAGAACTTAAACGTCTGTATGATAAGGCCTACCCAGGACGCACGGTAGAGGTCAGACAGGAAGACCTTCTGCGTAGATTCTTTGACGGCTTGGAGGAAACAAGTTGTAAGAGCGAAATAGAATTTTGTAAGAGTCCTCAAACTCTGGACGAAGCTATTTCACTTGTAGTGAATTTTAATGAGACTCAGCGTAGGCATGCTAAGAGTACGACTGCCAAGCGAATCTCAAAGAATGCTAAGGCAGGACATAGGGTAGTTGTATCAGATAGTGATAGCGAGCTAGAGTCGGAAACAGCTAGGGTAGCTAGAAGTAGTGATAGTGTAGGTAAGGGTAGTGCTAAGCCTGCTGTTGTGACCAGCATTGATTCCAATGGTGTCACTCAGCAGCAGTTAGGCCAATTCACTTGTTTAATGGAGAAGATCGCTTCAGGGTTTGAAACTCTGAGTAAGAATCAGAATCAGGGTCAGAACCAGTATTATAGGCCTAACCATAGGGCCCAGAATCATCATCATCATGATCAGCGACGTGGTAATCCTGGTCCTCAATCTAGGTATCCACCTGACAACAGCATGCAGGGTACAGGTGGCATGGGAAATTTAGGAAACTCTGGCTGGCCTAATCGCAATCCTAGCATGCAGGGTGGCAATTCTCAGCCAAACAATGGAGGGAACTCCTATGCACCACTGACGTGTTTTAAGTGTGGGCAAGTAGGACACATAGCAAGATACTGCCAGGACTATAATACTAGCATGCAAGCACAACAAGGCGTGAGTGATATCGGTACCCAGAATCAGGCCCAGGCCCAGCCTAGAAATAATACATATCCAACAAACTAGTTTCGGTCGGCTTTGTGGGCGATAAGTCGACCGCTTGTAGTTTAGATGCTAGTCAGATTACCAGTAGATGTGAATTTGGGGATGTTGAGTCGGCATTCGACAAAGTTAGGCGCCAACAGCCGCTTAGTACAGGTATCTATATTGTAGGCTTAGCCCAGGATAGGAGAGTCATGATAACGGTAGATACAGGTGCCACGAAGACATTTATGTCTAGGCGATTTTATGACAAGATCTGTAGGTAGGCGGCCTGAACTTGAAATTAGTCAGTTCTCGCAACCAATGACTGCTGCTGATGGCAAGCAGATTTCGCATTATGGTAGGGCAGTGTTTGAACTTAAGTTAGGCCCATTAGAAATTAGGAGATCAGTCATTGTTGCCAATATTCTCGATGATGTGTTACTTGGTGCAGACATCTTATTTAGGGACCCGCTGGGTCCAGCGGATTTACTGTTGAGTCAGAGTGTGATGTTGTTCAATGGCATGCGGATTCCATTGCAGAGGGTCGATGCACCCTATACATGTAGCTCAGCCCATAGGATGGTGGCTGGAGATAGTTATTTAGTTGTCAGTGAGTCAGTAGTCGGTAGTCCAGTTGAGCGTTTAGTTGAAGAGAGTGAATCAGTAGTCAGTTGTCCAGTTGAGCCTTTAGTTGAAGAAAGTGAGTCAGTAGTTGGTAGTCCAGTTGAGCGTTTAGTTGAGGAGAGTGAATCAGTAGTCAGTTTTCCAGTCGAGCCTTTAGTTGAAGAGAGTGAGTCAGTGGTTAATAGTTCAGTTGAGTCTTTTGTTGAGTCTTTTGTTGAAGAGAGTGAATCAGTAGTAGGTAGTACAGTCGAGTCTTTTGTTGAAGAGAATAAGTCAGTAGTTAGTAGTTCAGTCGAGTCTTGTGTTGAGGAGAGTAAGTCAGTGGTTAGTACTAGTAGTTTAGTTGAGTGTCAGAGAGAAATAATTAGTGGAATTGTGGAAGTACCTACGGAGGTGGACATATCTAGAGACGATTTCGGTTGTGTGAGGAGATTAGGTGTAGGACATGTCAGGCATGATAGGACTTTTCTTGAGTTTCGTACTCTTGTACTGTGTCATTTTGTTTGTCAACTTTTGGGCTCTATTTTTGGACATAGTAGTGGTCAAGTTCAGTTGGGCACCAGTGATACATCATCTAGATGCGGAAGGAATGTCATCTTCATAAGTGACTTATTTTTCCATCCTTCCATTTCAGATTAATAACGGGCCATCCGGGCAAACTCTGCGACGAGATGGGGGCCAGCGGATGCCCTCTCCTGTGCAAGTCTTCATTCACGGACCCTATACGTACATGTATTCGCAACACTTCGTGTTATAACGTGAGGACGTTTTCACGCTTTATATCTATGTCCTGGACAATTCATTTGAGGACTGTGTTACATGATTTTTGGACTAACAGCCCGTGGTTACTGATAGGACAGTACCTGGACTCGATAATGTGTGTGTTCTCTCTTACATAGATCACTGTTGTGTCGGTGATAGTGCTTATTCTAATGGATCACTGTTGTCACGTTGTGCCGGTGATATTTTACTCAGTTGCATTGCTGTTGTGCCAGTAGTGCCGTTTTATGATTCTAAAGCCGTTTTTACACTACGCAGAATTTTGGCCCGGATGAACCGTGCCGTGCTCGGCTCGGGCCAGGCCCGCCTCAGAAAGAGCATTTTACCCCATTTACACTGCACCATGAAAACCGCGCCAATATCTGAATCGCCGGCTCTCCTTTCTGTGGAGGTACGAAATCTCCGTCATTTTGAATATGGCTGCGCCCATGATCATTCGCGGCAATGACGTATTGAGTTCAAGGCCGATAAATGAGCATGCGCATTCATTAAAGGCGAGTCATTCAAGTGGGCCGAGCCCAGTAGCGTGTTTACACTGTGCAGTTTTCCAGCAGAACCGTGCTCGACCCGGGTCGAACCCACCTCCTGTTGGGGGGTTCGGCCCGGATGAAAGTAGCGCCGTGCCGAGCCCAGTTGTGCCGTGCCAACCCATTTACACCATCACCTTTTTTGCCGCGCCGTGCTCGACCCGGGTCGAGCACGGTTGAAAACTCGTAGTGTAAAAGGGGCCTAAGGTGTGTGAAAGATGGTTCCGGTGTTGGCGTTAGGGTTTCTTTAGTTTAAATTCGTTGATGGGGACATCAACATTTCTTTTCGGGGGGCAGTGTGACGAAAATAAATTCCCATAGCACTGGAACATATTAGTGNTGGATGTTCAGGGTTATTTACTGGACATTATTAGTCACTTAGAATATTTGTGTACATTTGCTGATCAGGGTACTCCAGCTGTTGAAATCTTAGAACTACTGTCTCAGTTTGTGTTTGAATTATTTTGTGAATTATATCTGACTAGGCCTCTTGCTCCGTCCATGTATTAAGATGAATTCTGACGCCGGTGCATGTGCATTTAATAGTGTGGAAAGCACGAGTTCATCTGGATCGAACAGATCTTTCCCTATCGTGCAGTATGTTGATGATACATTAGTGTTTACGAGTAGAATTGAAGATATGGTCAGATTTGTCATGCATCTTTTCAGTATTATGTGGGAAGAAGGCTTCCTAATCATTGAACAGTAGTGTTACAATTAAGTTCTATGGTGCTGTGCCGTTGTGCCAAATAGGCCAATTCTTGTGATATCATTGGGCTTAGGATCATGTGGTGTGTGCCGAATAGTCATATTGTAAATATTTTGTAAATACTTGTAGATATATATTTTTAGACATAGTAATAAATGACATGTCATTGCATGTCAGTATCACTTTACATGTTTCTCCTCCTTTCTCTTTCCCCTGCTCTGAATCGACTCAAAGTGACATCGTCAGATGTGCACGGTCTATTTGCCATTCTGACCGCTCGGAGAATTAACTAGGGCAAATAGTCGTCACACTTTGAAAAAATGCTTGAAAAGAAAGACATGTCAAACTAGTCGAATATTTCCTTCTGGGATAGTGACAATCTGAAGAGGTGGCCACCATCGTTCCTTGGCTAAGACCTCTGAAAAGGGCTGGAACCCAGCACAAGATTCTTGTGCTTATTGATTTTACAAACTACATGTATTTGACAAAGTAATCATACCAAAAATTAGAATTTGTTCCAGTAGTTGTAAAAATACTACTATTTTAACATTCCGTTGGCAAGTGTTTTATTAAGGAATAATGGACGAACTATTTCGTAACCCTAGGCAATTGGTTGTGCAACGGTCAAAAATTCATCCGCCGTTAGCAATGCATTTGCACTGGCGCAAAAGTAGTACCACTCTAGCCCTTTATGGCATTGAAATCTGGGTACCGGTACGAGATTGGGATAGTGTGCGTTGCTGGCAGTGGATGTTCACTAATCGGCCTATGGTTTCTGCAGTTACATCGGTCATCAGTGATCATGAGGAAGTGTCCTCCAGCAAAATGTGTGTTAGTCCCGTTCTTTCTTGATGTGTGTTTGAGAATGCTCTTCTCAAGAACGTAAAACGGTGGCTATGGAGGGACAGAACAAAATAAAGACAGAGGCCGGTGTAAAGTTTTTCAGTGTTTCTGTGTGTCAGTGTTCCCCCTATTGTTCTGGAAACACTGGCAGATAGATCGACACGTTTCTCTGTGTGCTGTCCATTGTCGAGTCGCAGCTTATTCCGTCAGACAATAGCAGGGGAACGCTGGCAGATGGGGAACGCTCAAAAATGTTACACCAGAGTTCATCTCTCTGTAGGCTCTCGGGGCGAACTGCCACGAGTTTATTCAATTCTTTTATACAAGTAGATCTTACGCAAAACTTGACAATAACAAGAAGTTAGCTTGACCATAGCAATCGCTAGGCCGGAAAGAACCCAGCGGTTCGGAACGAAATCGACAGTAAAGGCCTGTTAACCCTCACTGAACACTTACAGTACACACAACATAACTCTTGAATTTTCAACATTCTCCCCACCATTGGAATACTTTTATTCCAATATTGTTATTACATACAGAAAATTAAGTCGCAGAAGGACTGGGTCTCATAAACTCACAATGAGACAAGATTCACAGTGATGTCAACTACTATCACAGGAAACAGCGAACACGGACAGAACACATAAAGGCAAACATGTCATACACCATACGTAGCATTACAGATCTAATACATTTCTAGAACGAATGGTCCGTCCAAACCGTGACGTACGCGTAACTTTGTCCGTTTCCTCCTTTGAATCAATACTATCCTATCACTACTCGCATCTTTCATTGAATTTTGTGATGGGGCAGACTGAAGATGAACTCTGGAACCGTCTGGAGTGCCTAGGTCTGAACTCAGCACCTCCAAATCATGTAATCTCTGGATTGATCTGATGACAGTGCCTTTGGTGGTTTTGACGTCTACACTACGACACAACCCATCCCTTCCAGGATGCATTTTCACAATGACACCAATAGGCCAACAAAGACGAGGGACATTGTCTTCACGAATCAAAACCAATGAACCCTCTCTGACCGAGCCTTCATTCTTGAATTTGTTAACGGTGGGTGGCAAGTTACACAGGTAATCACGACTCCAGACTTTCCAAAATTCATCAAGTCTTTCCAATCTCTGCTTTTCATAGGCCTGCAGCGTAACCTGAGTGACAACTGTTCACCCAAATCAACATCAGATTGGAAACCTGCCTGTCTCCCAATGAGAAAGTGGGAGGGGGTGAAGGGAGTGACCGTGTCAAGGGTGTCGCCCACAAAAGTAAGAGGTCTAGAATTCACTTGGGCTTCTATTTCTATCAGCGTAGTTTCTAATGCTTTTCGACTGAGATTAGCTTTTCCAACAGTTTTCTTCAAACTGGCCTTGACACTTCGGACTAATCTCTCCCACCACCCTCCCCACCAAGGCGATCGAGGGTTGATTCGAATGAACTTCGGCGAATTTGCACCGAACCACGCAATGAGACTATCGCTGGCGGCTAAGAACGTCTTGGCGTTATCCGAATAGAAAGCTGCGGGTAAACCTCTTCTGCTTGAGAAATGTCTGAAAGCAAGCAGAAAATCCTCTAAGTTTAGAGAATCAGTCAGCTCAAGATGTACAGCTCTCACTACTGCACAAGTAAACAGCAAGATGTACAGCTTTCTATTTGGATAATCCAAACAGAACACGGGGCCAGCGTAGTCCATGCCAGTCACCGTGAAAGGTGGCGCTTCCGTCACTCTCAACTTGGGCAAAGGAGCCACCTCCAAATTACAACTTCTAGCATCAATCTTTCTACAAGGAATGCACCCGAAATTCACCCGTTTTGCCAAATGTCGTACAACAACAATCCAATATTTGTCTCTTATGGTTGAAACCAAGATGGAAACTCCTGCATGGTTCAGCAAATAATGCTGGAAGCGAACGATCATGAAAGTGACGTGGCAACTGGGCAAAATCAGAGGATGCTTTTCCTCATAGCAAAGCTCAGAGAGTTGAAGCCTACCCTTCACCCTCAACATACCATGCTCATCCAACTGTGGGTCCAGCTGAGCAATTGAAGAATCTCTAGGGATCTTTTTACCCTGAGAGAGTGAGCGAATCTCGGCAGCATACGCCTGCCTTTGTACCGTGTACAATAATTTCAGATGAGCAGACTAAAATTCTTCGGGATCTACGCAACCATACTTTCTCTCTCCCAATGGCTTCTTCAGGTTTGCTATAAATCTCAACACGTAAGCAACTATCCTGACTACTTTCCCGATCGTTCCCCAGCGTTCCACAGGAAATGGCAAAGTGTGGTCGGGACTCGGGTTGATAAAAGAAACTTCCTCAGCAGCCATCAGCTGGTAATCAGATACTGTTGCAAGTTGTGCAGCAGACTCACAGCCTGAAAGGTGCGACAGATCTGACAAGGGACAAGTTGTCAACCAATCCGGACCACACAACCATTTTCTGGAGGACATCAATTTTTCAGCATCAACTCCTCGGGTCAACAAATCTGCTGGGTTACAATCACCAGGACAATGAAGCCATTGTGAGGGATCAGTCAGGTTCTGTATTTCCATTACCCTGTTGGAGACGAACATTTTCCATCTTGAAGGCTCACCCTTTATCCATGATAGTGCCACCATTGAATCCATCCAGAGCCGGTAGGGGGTCGTCTCAGGTAACCTCAACGCTCGGAGAACGAATCTCAATAGCTTAGCAGCTATCAGGGTCGCAAGAAGCTCCAATCTCGGTAATGTGAGCCTCTTGATTGGTGCAACTTTGGCCTTCGACGTAACCAGCGCCACCCTGTGAGCTGTACCACGATCCGAAGGCACAGGAATTCGTAAGTAGACGCAAGATCCATACGCCTTCTCACTAGCGTCGCTGAATGCATGTACCTCCAAACCGATCAGACTTCTCCATTTGCAGCCCACAAAGTAGCACCTGGCGATGGTCCATGTCTTCAACAGTTCACATCCCTGAAGCCAACGTCGAAAGTCGGCGGCATATTCAACAGGCAACTCATCATCCCAATCACAGCCTAGGTTCCAAATGCTCTGAAACAAGATTTTAACACGAATAACAACAATCCCAGCGGGTCAAAGAATCTAGCAATGCAACTGAGTACATTTCTCTGTGTACATTCCAGATCCGCTGGTATCTCAATGCCTTCAAATGTAAACAAGTCATCTTTCAGTAGCCACAGCAAGCCAAGGATTTTTGCAGAAGGAAGATCCAATCCCTTGGCTGCAAATTCCCTGAACAACATCTTTCTAACTGACTCACTATTGGAGTGGCATCGAGCCAAAGACATACCAGCTTCACCCATCACTCTATGACCTTCCTGGTACAACTCGCACCCCTCATCAACAGTGTTCTCTCCAGTTATCCAATCATCACAGTATAAGGAAACTGAGGGGATCTGGACGGAAGAGGAAGATTAGCCACCAAAAATAGGCTAAAATACACTAAAATATCCCTATTTCCAGGCTGTTTTCAAAATTTAAACCTACCTAAACTTGCAAAATAATAAAATCTCTTCCATCCAGATCCCCTCAGTTTCCTTATACTATAAAACTGTTCAAAATCTCGAAAAATAAATAAATGGACACAGAGTTAGCTGCCGAACAGTACCTTAGAAACCTGTATTTTAAATTCTGAAAGTCCTGTAGCTTATACAAATATTTCTCAAATATGGAAAAAAGTTAAATCTGATGGAAAATTAATAAAATATAAACAAGTGAAAGAATTTTTAGAGAATTTACCAACTTTCCAACTACATAAACCGATTCATAAAAAGTTCTTATTCAGAAAAACTATGGTCTCTTACATAGATCAGCAATGGCAAGCAGATTTAGTCGATATGCAGGCTTATGAAAAAAACAATAAAAATTATAAATATATCTTAACTGTGATCGATTTATTCAGTAGATACGCTTGGGCTCTAGCTTTAAAAAGTAAGAGGGGTGAAGCGGTTAAAGATTTATTCAAAACTATTTTTAAAGAGTCAAAACCTGAAAAAATTCAATTCGATGATGGTAAAGAATTTTATAACAAATATTTAAAGGAGTTATTAGAGAAAAATGATATAGAATGGTTCTCCTCATTTTCTGATAAAAAAGCTGCGGTTGTTGAGCGTTTTAACCGTACTTTAAAAACAAGAATGTGGAAATATTTTACAGCAAAAGAGACAGACAAATGGTTGGAAATTTTACCAGATTTAGTGAAAGGCTATAACAATACATTTCACACATCAATCGGAATGAAACCAATAGATGCAAGGAAAGAGGAAAATGAAGGCGCAGTATGGTTTAACCTTTATGGTGCATTTTTACAACATGAATTTGGTGACCCTAAATTTAAAATTGGAGATGGTGTAAGAATTTCTAAGTATAAAACTATTTTTGCAAAAGGTTATCTTCCTAATTTTACTGAAGAGGTGTTCAAGATTAAACAGATTATTTTCACTAATCCAATTGTTTACCCGCTTGAAGATTACCAGAATGAACTAATTGACGGTTATTTTTACGAGCAAGAATTAAGTTATGTTCCCAATCCAAAAGAAGAAAGAAGCTGGAATATTTCAGCTACCGAAAATCATGAAAACACCTGTAAAAAGCTAAAATTTGAGCACTTTTTTCACGATTTTGCTGTTTACTCAGAAAAAAATCATTAAATTTTAGACAAAACACTAAAACACAGAAAAAACACGGAAAAACACCTGAGATCGATGCTTTTAAACACGAAGATGATGTAAAAGTAACGCTATCAGATAGAAAGCAACTTTTTAAAGTTTATTTGCCTGCACGATTTAATGCTTTATCAGAAGAAGATATGCGGTTACTAAAATCAAAGAAGATGTGTTTAATTTATGAGGGGAAAAATATTTATAATGAAGTTGAAATAAAATTTGAATGTTTGAAGGAATTATATCCTGCACTTAATCTCAGAGCGTAAACAAAAGTTCAATGAGCAATATGTCACAAGAAGTCAACTAAAAATCAACTAAAAGTAACTACCTAGCTATGCTTGTTTCAACTACCTGTTTAATTAGTTAAAATCTTGTTAAATTTTAGTTAGATCTAGTTACTTTTAGTTGCAACTAGAATCAACTAAAAATCAACTAAAAGTAACTACCTGTTGAAAATAGTAAAAATCTTGTTAAAATCTAGTCAAAAGCTAGTTAAGTTAGTTGCAACTAGAATCAACAAGAAATCAACTAAAATTCAACTAAAAATCAACTAAAAGTAACTACCTAGTTATGCTTGTCTATTTTTTTTTGTTTTTTGTTGCTAACTAACTTAACTAGCTTTTGACTAACTTTTAACTAGATTTTAACTATCTTCAACGAGCAGTTGATTTTTAGTTGAATTTTAGTTGATTTCTTGTTGATTCTAGTTGCAACTAAAACTAACTAGATCTAACTAAAATTTAACAAGATTTTAACTAACTTAACAAGTAGTTGAAAATAGTTAAAATCTAGTTAAAAGTTAGTTAATTCTAGTTCAAGATAGTTAGCAATAACAAGTAACTAAAATCAACTAAAGTGCACCTTTGTCTGTAACTAGCTTAACTAAAGTGCACCCTAGTTGCAACTAGAACATACTAGGCCTAACTAAGAATCGTGCAACGCCAGCAAAGCTGGATCAACAAGAACTTAACAATCTCGTGTCTTAGTTGCACCTTTGTTGATTTTTAGTTGCACCTTTATTGTTTCTTGTTGTAAACAGGGGCGAACTAAAAATGGACAAAAATAACTAGGTAGTTGATTCCAGTTGATTTTTAGTTCTGTTCAAGAAGTATATTTTTTGAATTATAAATGTCGGGTTATAAATGTGAAAAATGTGACGGGAATTTTGCAACAAAATACACCTTAGAAAGGCATAAAGCAAACGTTCATCGAGAAGTTATAGGAAAGACATTCGAGAGAAAACCACAGATTAATTGCAAGCAATTAAATCTAAAAATCGATTATCTTACCTTTCTTGTAAAGCTCATATGTGAAAACTTTAAAATAGATTTACCTACTTATTCTCCGTAAAATTAGGTTTGACATTTGAAATATAAATAGTTAAAGGAAATCTACAAGGTTGAAATACCGGTCGTGATATTAATGGACAGCACCTGTATTGATGTATTGATGTAATGCTGTTTACACATGAACAATGATCTCTACCATAAATTATATTTTCATCATCTTTATCATACAATTCAAGGCTACAATGACATTTAGGATTTTTATTTTCTTCTTTCATAAGAAACTTATACCAACATAATTCATTGAAATTATTTTTATAATGATTTTTTATTGTTCTAGAAGCAATAATATTATCTAACCCTTCAAGTTCTAAAATCTTGTTTAAATAGAACTTGTAGTTTAAATTCTTACCTATCTTTTGATCGAAAGCAAACTTAACAAATTTTAGAAAGGTATTCGTTATTCTTATGATATCAAATTTAGCCAATGATTTAATGTCGAATACTCTATTAATTATTTCATACTCCAATTTATAATTCTTTTTTTTATAATTAAATTCTTTTTCTAGAAAACTACTAATATATTCACTAGTTATTTGATCAACAGAAAGATTTTTAGATTTTATATCTGACTTAATTGAATCTATTAATTGTTGACTACATTGTTTAGATAAAAGTGTTTTAAAAATATTATTTAAATGAATAAGTTTATTATTTATATGACACCCTACATTATAGTTTTCAGGCTTTGAGTAGCATATCTGAGAATTACAATAAACACAGAAAAAGTTATTATTACTGCTAATCAATCCAAATCGTTTACAATTTCTACAGTATGTAGGTGTTTCAGACATTCATTGATTTATAATTAACATAATTTTTTAAAATTATAAATCGAACGTGTTTAAATCCTGTGAATAAATAAAAACACTTTTACTCCTCACTCCTCTGGTATTTTAAAGTAATATAAAAAACACTTTTACTCCTCACAGCGTTGCTGTCTCGTACTCGTATAAATATTTCTTATTCAAAATCTTTTTTATTTATAAATGAGTGATTCAAAAAACGATCCTGAATCGCCGAGCCTGAACAAAGTTCAATCACCGAGCGTGAACAAAGTTGAAAAGTGTTTAGAAATTTTACATGTGTTCTATAAAAATAGAGATAAGATAGTAATTGCAGGGGCTATTTCTGCAATTGCTTATTATTCTATTTCTACTTTAAGACAAATAATTGAGATTTATGATAGAAATAAACACATTCCTTACAAAACTTACAAGAATATACAGTATATTTCTGATTATATCACTGACGTAAAAAGATGTGAAGAATGTAATAAATGTTTTAAGTATAATAAATGCTTACAGAATCATAAATTACAACATGAACTGATTGAATAGAATTATCTAAGAGTTGAATTATTCATTTTCACTCATCATTGATCTTGCTCACCCTTCAGGATCTTCATGAACCAAATGTTTAGTTTTCTTGTGCCTCATAAAACTTCTTTTGTGTCTATCACATTCATCACAAGAATCGTGAAACATCAACAGAGTTGAATAAATCGTCACATGTTTCAGCTCTGCTCTAACTTCGTGAACAGGTTCAGTCATTTTTTCATAAAAATCCTAATCCAATTAGTAAAGCATAAAATTTATTCTTTTCTACAAATTCACACAACGATTCACATCCCGAAGTGACAGCAAAGCTGAATCTGTTGTTTTCACATTGAACTTTGTTCACGTTTCACGATTTATTAAACATAAAAATGATTTCATCGAAGAAACTTTTTGATTGAACAATGGTTTTCTTCGCTTTACATAATTCGGTTGCTTTCTTCTTACTATCTTGTAAATTAGCGCAGTCGTCAATGATGAAAAGTGTGTTTGTACCTTTAAAAATTTGCATACATAACCATAGGAGTAAATTCAGATTTATTTTTACCAGTGATGGATTGAGAACGATGAAGTTTTTGTCTTTGAAAATCCATTTTCTATTATAGGTTTCATTATAATCAAAGGTAGGGCAAAATAGCACTATATTTTCAAAATGACCTTGGTACACGGACTCTAAGAGGTCAAGGACGAAATATGTTTTTCCAGTTGGTTACCCCGGAAATAATTGCATTATACGGCTCGAAAATGAAAAAGTCCTTGAGTTTGGTGGTCATTTACAAAATGGATATAATTTTCGATTATGATAATTTTTTACAGCAGATTTGCGAAAAATAAAAAATATAGTAAAATTGCCTGACTAATACTGATGGTAAAAAACATCACTTCGTTAATCCAGGAAAAACCGTTTAGGAGTTAAAGGGGGTTTAATTTGTAGAGTCTATCTAGGTTAAACCATGAAAATTTTCAAGAGTGATTTTGATGCATTATATAAGGAAGTCGAAACCTTAGATAGGTAAGAAAAGAAATCCTACCGGGGGGTTTTGATGAAAAGAAAGATAAGGGGGGGGGGGAATTTTGTCACACCTGTGGCAAAAGTGTCACTAGTGACATTATCCAAAAGTTGATAAGACAGATTGAAATGAATTGGGTTATTTAAAGGTGTACTTACTGGGATTGTCTTTATTGTTCCTCCCAAATCATCGCACAGGCGTCTTTGACTTTTTTTTTCGTTGTTCCTAATGATATGCAAAGATAATCCATGTCCAAAAGTGAAGGTAGAGTAGAGTCGATCAGTATTTTTCAAACCTCTCTACTTTTCCATTCACTAAAACTCCTTCATAAACGCACCCCATTCATAAGTGATAAACCACGTTCCGCATTCCTGAGTTCTTTGTATAGCTGAGAATTTAATGCATGGATTTAACTGTGTGTACTTTTTTCCAAATTTTCGCAATATTCGTATAAGAAACGGGACTTTCAGGATTGAAATATAGATTTCTGAGGTACTGTTCGGTTTCCATAGATTTATTTTTCGAGAAATTTATAGTATAAGGAAAGTGAAAGGATCTGGATGGAGGAGATTTTATTAGTTTGCAAGTTTAGGTAGGTATAGTATTTTGAAAAAAACCTGGAATAGGGATATTTTAGTGTATTTTAGCCTATTTTTGGTGGCTAATCTTCCTCTTCCGTCCAGATCCCCTCAGTTTCCTTATACTCATCACAATACAAGTTTTCCTGCAAATCATTCACTGCAGGTGAAGGAGGGTATCTGGATAGATGAAACTTAACTGTTGCATTTAACAAGAAAGGACTACTCGTGTCACCGAACGGTACCCTGAGAAATTTCATTTCTCTTAGATTTCCTTCACAATTCCAAAAGAATCGGTGGACATCCTGGTCACAGGGATTCAACTTGACCTGATGAAAAGCCTTGGCGATATCCGAAGTGACAGCGACAGGCCATCGCCTGAACCTAAGCAAAATCTCGACCAGATCCGGCAACAGGGCCAGCCCCGCCTCAAGACAATCATTTAAGGAGACGCCGTTTCGACCCTTCGCCGAGGCATCAAACACAGGGCGTACCTTGGTGGTGAGATGTTGTTCTCTCACCACCGGGCGATGTGGCAAATAGAAAACGGGGTTGTCACAAGACAACTTCTGATCCTCTGTCACCTCAGCTATCACTCCAGTTCTTTCCATCTCTCTAAATACATCATCATATCTCTCTTGGAGACCTGGTTTGCTACGCAAATGCTTACTTAAGCTACGAAGTCGTGACTTTGCAAGCAATTCATTATTGACAAGTTTGGAAGGACCAGGGTCCTCTTTCCATGGCAAAAACACTTCATACCTTTTTCCTGCATCTGAGTAACGTATGGTCTCGTTGAATCGCTGCAAGACTCGGTCCTCACCACACTTCTTGCCAGTCTCCAGGATACCCACAGACTCCAACTCCCACAACTGTCTTATTGTAGAATCCGGCGCATCAGAAAAACAGGAAAGAGTTAGACAAACTGTTTCCATTGATCTATCTGAACTGGAATCCCAGGCACCATAGCGTATCCATCCAAACACTGTTTCTTGTGCAACCAAGCCAGGATACCTCACCACACCAGCTTTCATGAATTTCCAGTAGTAATCCAAACCTACCAGTATATCAATGGACACCTGTCTATGTTCACAGTAACGGTCAGCAAATCTCAATGCACCAAACACTTGTGCAAGGTTTGCAGGAAGAGCTTTCCTAAACATGGGTTTACAGATCACAGGGACTTCAACGGCTCTAAGGCCTTGCATACCTCCTACTATTCCTTCCAACTCAATATCATACACGTCACTTCTAGTACTTCTATTTTTGTCACAACCAAATGTCGCATATGACACATGCTGAGTTGAAACTCGATCTAACTAGAAGTTTTTGACCAATGAGCTACTCACATAGGACCTATCTGACCCTGAATCAACAAAAGCGTTGCTCTTACTGTAGTACCTTTACCCTGTACAAATACAGTCGCCGTCTGCAAAACAGTACCTTTTGGTTCACATCCTTGGCTCAGGCATACGGCAGATCCTGTTGCAAGCGTAGTTTGTTGGACAGCTGGTTGGTCAGTATTTGACGGTACGAATTCTTGACCTTGCCAACCAGCAGGCTGGGCGTGAGCGACGTCAGACTTTTGTTGGTCAACATTAATTTTACCAGTTGAGAATTCGTTGTGTCCTCAGCTTTGTTCTCTGACTGAGATCCACACGATCCCCCACCGGAACCAGAGCAGATCAAAGCGTGATGAGTACCTTTGCACTGCGAACACACCGCACCACATTTCTGGGTTATGTGGTTAGGTTTCAGACACTTAAAACAAAGCTTCGCTTTCCGAATTTTGGCTTTACGTCTGCTCACGCCCATTTTTGCTACATCCCAACACTTTTCTGTCGCATGCCTTTTGCCACAAAACCCACACTGTTTAGGAACCTTGGCACCATCACTATTTGTTTGAAGCGCTGCAACAGAACAGAATCAGACATGGTATTTGGAACAACAAAGTCTTCTTTGAAAGTTTCGGCCCTTTCCCTGCATTTTATCTCGTTTGTCAAAAACAGCATCAAGCCATCTAAATTACTTTCATCGCCATCTTTGACCGCAACACGGGCCCATTCAAGTCTAACATCAAGAGGCAAACGAGACAAAACGACAGGGGTAAGGATTACACCATATTGTCTTCCACTAATTTCTAAGCTTCGCAAACTTCGGATATGACCCTGCAGAGTGTTATACAATGTCCAAAGAGCGCTAACGCCCGCCTTCCCGTGACTAGTGGGTGATGAAATGTTCAACAGCGCTTGGACATGTGCACAGATGATTCTATCCTTACGGTCGTATCGCTCTCTCAACAACTTGCATGCTTCAGCATAATTTTCTTCGGTCGCAGTCAAACCCTCAATAGGGAGTTTTCGCAAATCTGACGAAAAACGAAGTACGAAATACGAAATTGGACGTCATATCCATGACGTAATGTATTTCGGGAAATGTTTGGTACCACAAATGTCCCTCCTGCCAGTGCGTCTTTTAGCATGTCATGTAAGATCGAAAGAGTTGTGGCGCATCTTGAATTTTTAAATTTCCATTTCGTATCAACGAAGTGGAAACGAAAGATAAATTTCAAAGCGTGATGAGTACCTTTGCACTGCGAACACACCGTACCTCTGTCGTTCTAACGTCATACGCTAAAAGACGCTCTTGCAGCAGGCGATATTTGTGGTACCAGCCATTTCCTGAAATACATTACATCATGGATATGACGTCCAATTTCGTATTTCGTACTTCGTTTTTCGTCAGATTTGCGAAAACTCCCTAATACACTTTTCGCATCACCAACTAGCGAATCTTTCAGGTATGCAAACTTTGTAATTGTAGCCAGTTTCGTCGATTGATCTACCACCGCTTTAAACGTATCCCAGAAATTTCTCCATTCCAGGATATCACCAGCGAACTTCGGCATATCCAATTTGGGAAGCTTGGCATTTGCCTTGCCAGCACTCTTATCACCGCCACCACTGGGCCTGGTTTTTGCCAACGGCGTGTCAACCGCCGCCATTTTGGCCTGCAACTCGGCCAAGAGTTTTTGAGCGTTTTTCAAAATTTTACACTTACTGTCTCTGAAAAGCGACGTGGTTTCAATTTCTGCCAGCTGGTCCGCTTCGTTTTCGATAAAGCCCTCCAGTTGGCTTTGCGCCTCGTCAAATTTTCCCAGTCTGGACTCGAACTCTCGAATGCTGTACTTCAATTCCGCTATGCTGGCGGGTGTCGGTTTCACGTCCTTCGAAGCCGCCTCTAGATTCCCCGCAGCACGTGTCAGCCATCCTTTCTGTCCAGTCCGTCTACGTTTGGCCTCCTCCATAGCAAAAGAAATATGAATTCCCGGGTTTCGGCACCAATGTTTGAGAATGCTCTTCTCAAGAACGTAAAACGGTGGCTATGGAGGGACAGAACAAAATAAAGACCGAGGCCGGAGCTCATCTCTCTGTAGGCTCTCGGGGCGAACTGCCACGAGTTTATTCAATTCTTTTATACAAATACATCTTACCAAAAAGAGATCAAACCCCTAAAGCAACCACTTGGGCACACACTGTTGCTTGTCCGATGAGTTCCACTTTTTCTCACCAGATGGCTCTTATCACCCAAATTTCCATGTTAAACTAATATTTCTAATCCAACAATCCACCAGCCCTGAGCCCAAATTTGTGAAGAATGACCAATTCATAAAGGTGCCAGGGCTGGGTAAACCTGTTGGTCACATCCCTGTACATCTGTACAGTAGCCTATCTAAATGTATAGCAGATACCCGAGAGACAGATTGTGCGCAAGGGTGCTGGCTGCTAAATGTTCCATATCACAAAAACTACTAAATGGAATCGTATGGAATTTTTACACATCATGGAGAAGACCCATAGCTATCATATAAAACAACTGGAAGAAGTTTCATTGAAAATTTCTTTGGGCATCACGTTTTTCTCAGAATGTCGTAAACCAAGTGGTTGCTTTAGGGGTTTGATCTCTTTATGATCTTACCATAAAGAGATCAAACCCCTAAAGCAACCACTTGGGCACACACTGTTGCTTGGAGTTTGATCTCTTTATGATCTGACGCAAAACTTGACAATAACAAGAAGTTAACAAAGCTTGACCATAGCAATCGCTAGGCCGGAAAGAACCCAGCGGTTCGGAACGAAATCGACAGCAAAGGCCTATTAACCCTCACTGAACACTTACAATACACACAACATAACTCTTGAATTTTCAACAATGTGTGGATGCAGAGCCGAACCTTCTTCAGCTGCACATATCAAATCTAAAATTCACATATATAACTGTTGTAGTGTGACAATGTTTTACATGTACTTTCATTATGAGTATAGAGAGTCATCCTATGTTCACAGTAGTCTACTGTGCTGTCTCGGTTGGAGATCACCTCACGTATGTTACCCAAAAGCCATACTGGAGAGGGTTTTGTGTCGCTCCTCCTCATCCACTCACACTTTGTGTGCGAGTTAATAGGAGCAATACGAAATCCCTGCTGTGGGAGGATGCCCAAAGGCTGATCCAAGTCCATGGAAGCTAATAACACCTCCCCCCCCCCCCCCCCCCCCCCCCCCCCCCCAC
>NMRB01000182.1:178271-196921 GCA_002633025.1 Notospermus geniculatus | reverse complement strand
TACAGCCAGGCTCTGAGATATAACCGACTATGCTCAGAAAGGGACACCTGTGACAAACAGCTCCAAGACCTAACACGTGCATTTAGGAATCTTGGATACAACAATCGTACCATCAACCAACAGGTCAAAAAGGCTATGGATACACCTAGGGAACAGCTACTGGAATACAAACAGAAAGAGGCCAACGGTAACAACAGTGACCGAGTACCACTGGTCCTCACCTATCACCCAGGACTAGCACCAGTCAAGCGCATCGCGAAAGAAATGCAGCAGGTGATAAACGATGACCCCAAACTCATGGAACTGTTCCCTAAACCACCCATTATTGCCTATCGCCAACCTCGCAACGTGGGTAACATACTAGTACACAGCAAACTCGCACCCCTCAGACCCCCAGGAACGCAACCATGCCAGAAACCTCGGTGCAAGCTATGCCCCCAAATAGCCAAGGGAAACAGTGTCTCGATACCTAGCACCAAGGAACAATTTCATATTCAGGGTCACTACGCATGCGACACCAAAGATTGCGTCTATCTGATAGAATGCTCTGTTTGCCCAGCTAGGTACATTGGAGAAACAAGCCAAAAACTCAGAAACCGTATCAACGGTCATAGACAAAGCATCAACAACAAAAACATGTTCGTCCCTGTAGGAGAGCATTTCAACCAAGCAGATCATTCTTGCAACAACATGCGGATAAGGGTGTTACAAGGACATTTACCAAACACCAGAGAAAGAAGGATCTGTGAACAAAGACTCATTGCCAGATTTAACTGCAAAAACAACGGACTTAACAGAGACCTGGGCTTCATGGCCAACTACAAGTAAAGATTTATCTTTAGGATTTATCTTGTGTTTTCTTTACCGTTGTCACCTTCTCAGCCACCAATTAATGTTCAAGCTACATTGTAAGTCCGACGTGTATTGTCATTGTAATTGTCACCACATATGTATACTCCTGTTGTCATGATTTTCCTCAGACCTGATGAAGGCCCGATAGGGTCGAAAGCTTGTCTCAATACAACCAAGTTGATTCAAAAGACGGTGTTACCTATTTCATTTCTTCTGGTTGAGATTCACATTTTGATTCTCCATTCTTAAAGATAATGTATCACGACTTCATTGTTTACATTCAATGTTTGTAAACATGGACTTTTGGGACATACCAACCCACCAAATTGAATACTTTCGGTATCAAAAGAATTTCTAGAGGGGCAAGCCACCAAACACTGGACATAAATGTAAATAAACAATGATTTTCGTGGCCCGCGAAAATACCCGCGATACATTATCTTTAAGCGCTGGAATCTTTCACCATTATTGAGACCCTCAAGCCAGTGTTCATATGCTTCTGCTTCTTCCTCCCAGGCCAGATTGAACCTTTCATTATGAACCTCACAAACGTTGTGTAAAATACAACAGGCTACGATGATATGATTCACATTTTCTTTCTGGAAGTCATTTCTTAGGGTAAACACCTCCACCTGCCCCTTAAGTGTCCAAAAGTATTTCTAGTTCGAGATAGCCGTCGGTTGAAGCGATGGAGATGGACTTGGCAATGGAGATTGACTTGGCGATGGAACCAGCCATTGCGATGGAGATGAGCATGTCCTTGTTGTAGGAAAAGTCAGTACGGTTTGCTATAAAGGAAATCCCTGCAGCATATGCGCTGACTTCGTCCTTCGTCCTCTGCCATTGTGGAGACTTGCTGAATCGCTCCCTGTATACCGTAGGAGGTCCTTGATGCTGCTCAAAGCGCCCATCTCCTCCACCGTTTTCGCCGTATTTTCGTCTCGTCCCCTCTTCCTGTATTGCATAGTGAGGCGAGCGATAACTGCTTCATATTCTTTTATTGTGTAACTATTCGGAGAACGCGGAATCCACTGCGCACATTAACAATTTGCGCAGGCGGGCAACATAATTTGCTAATGACCCGGCAGTCAGGCCATTTTCTTTTTGCCATTTTGAAAACAGGCCGACGTCTTCTTAATCCAGAGGCAGTATTTTAGAACGTTCTTCAACATTAAGGTCCACCTTAAATCTATTGTTCTTGATAGTTTTACAATAGACTTAAGGTCGACCTTAACGTTAAGGAACATTCTAAACTACGACCCCAGGTTTATTATCGTATTTAGGTCGGACCATGTAAGAGGTTTTCTCCTCTCATCATCCAACAAAAGTCCATCTAACATTCCAACTTGATCTTTCGTGAATTGCGTGAATTCTGCCGTGAATTCGCCCTCTGCGTCTCTGGACTTTTTTCACCAGGAGGGAGTACTTCCTGAAAATGTTACATATTTTGCCACGCCCACGACTATTCTCCAGTGATTCATAATAGTTTAATACGGTCGAGTGAACACATATTCATTTTAGATCACAGAAGTCATCATCCGAAATGCACTGTATCCTTTCACTGATGCCGTCGTACCTTTGTTTCCAAAACAGTGCTGGTAAATGTCCAGGGGATATGGCACCTGAAATGGCTCGTGACAGCGTCCAGATGACAACTGCAGTTTTCTTTGTACGGCAACTCAAAAATTCAGCAAGGCCTCACGCACACGTTCATCATCAACAGGCGGAGAGTTGTAATCTTATAATTTTCAGAAAAATCCACTTGAAGTAACACTTTGGATTCAGAACCAGGGACAGCAGCTTCACGCTGAACTTGGTAAGATGCTGCCTGTTTCCTCTTGAAGTAGGTATGTTGCAAAAACTGTGGGAGGGTGTCAGTAAAGTACTCTAAAAGTTCTTCCAGTGTCAACTAACTTGGCGAGTTTGCCATCTTCGTCGTTTTTCCAAATGTACCAGGAGCAGGCCTCACCAGTCACATCAGAAAAGAGATCACTGTAGGCATTCTGGTAGCCTTGTCCACCATTGTACTCGTCACATTCATTCATCCAGCACATCTTGGTTGGTGATTCACAGAGGAAGGTTGCTTGCAGGGTTCTGGAGTACTCTGGGAATTCTGGAACTGCTTTATGCAAGGCGTTTACAGTGGCAATGAAATTTTCATGATATTTGCAGAGACACACATTGTGTGGTAGTTTGCAACTGAGTTGAACATTTGGTGGACGAAGACTTGCAAATGTTGACTTTCCCACGGATATATCAGGATGTTCCTCGACGAAAAAAGCAAAAGCAAAAGTCTCTCTTAATGAGGTCGTCAGATGTCGTGTTTGAACTTTTGTCTTCTTGCCATTGGCTTCTCAAACAGGTGAAATTTTTCCGACCTCAAGCTTGCCTGCTGACATCATCACGCTGATAAAACCTGCTAATGATTCCTCTTGTTTCATCACTTAGCCCTCGGTGCCTGGGGGTATTGATTGCAACATCCTGTAACTCATCATTTTGAATACACTCGGACCGGTACAGTCGCCTGCATACAGCCTTCTGCCGCCTAGTTGTACTTGGTAAATTACGTTTTGCACGAGACGTAGCCATGGCTAGTGCCCGGGCACTGCTGAATGCCACTGGAGTTTCATCTGTTCTTTTTTTCCGTTTCCTGCATTCTGCCACCCGTTTCTTCACTGCTGTCCTCCGCTCTCGCAGGAGTCTATTCTGCACAGTTTTTGGCAACTGCTTTTCTTCATTTTTCTTTTTTTGTCTATAGCGCTTCATTTCTTTCTTGTGCTTCGCCTTGTATTCCTTATACTGGCCCAGTCGTCTTTTTTTCTCTCGATAACGCGTTTGTCTCCGTGCATTAGAAAGCTTCCCATTAGGCTTCCTGTGCATAGAAATATACGGTATTCGGTATTTGGTGCACGTTTCGTAATGCACGCGTATACTAGAAAACGAACAAGCTTATTTCAATGAGCGGGTTACATGGCCCTATACGAGGAACGGTGCACGCTATTCTCGTATACAAGGAATCGCGCTTGCACGATTTTTCCTCTGCGTATACTGACCGTAGTCGGGAGAATAGGCATAGATTGGTCAGTTTACTCATTTCTAAATGATATTTTTTGTTGATTTTCAGCAGAAATATATCAAAAACAGAGTAAATATTGGTATTCACTAGTGTCTGGTTGTGAAACAAAGTTCAGGTTCGATAATTCAGCAAAGGAAATATTTTACAGAGTGCAGGGCCGTATTTAAAGGGGGACGAGGGGGGCTGTTGCCCCCCCCCCTCCTGAGCCAACCAAAAAACGTGATTTTCATGCGGATTTGGGCAAAAAACGGCAAAAAGGGGTCTTCTGCCCCACTGAGAGGCTCCTGCCCCCCCCCCCGACCAAAAAGTTAAATACGGCCCTGGAGTGCCCCCAAAATGTTAACCCTTTCTCGGTCACTAGGGGGTTGTGTGTAAAAAACGTCCCGACACATCCTCTACACGACTTAGTACTTTCCGACAATGCAAATCGAACGACCAAATTGCCGAGTTCAGCCCAGCGTATATCCTATATAAATCGCCGTGTTCGTATACCGTATACCGTGTAGAGTATACCGAATACCGTATACTTCTAGGTACAGGAAGCCTAAGGCATTCTGCAAAAGATGTTCGATGAAAACTAGATGATACACTCTTTCTAGCTAGGCCCTAGGCCTAGCGAGTAATGATACCCGGCATGCCCGGTAGACTTCATTGAAACTGATCCAACTAACTTTCGGTTTGGATGCTAGCCTCGCAAACCTTTGGACAGTACCGGTACCAGTATGGATAGGCCTATGCTTATGCCGGCTGATCAGACTTGTAGGGCCTAGGTCTAGTTAGGGGCAGGGGCCTACACAGTGGCCTAGGCCTACCTAAGTGATGACCTCACTTGGCCTGGCCTAGGGCCTAGGCCTATCTCCAATCATAATATTGTACATTCTCATCTCAGATCCACTACCAGCTTACACTAGAGTCATGACACAACTAGGCCTGCATCATTTGTCATACAATTCAACACGTGATCAACTGAGGTTGAGGCTGGCTTTTCAGTGCTCATTATTATTTGATTTAGTTTTCCTGCCATCCTCATTTGTTTTTTCCATACTCTATGGCTCGTTGCTTGTATAACTCTTATTTTTTCCAAAAAAATACCTGTCAGGCTGCTGGATGTTGGTAGATTATCATTCAGTATTCCCAAGACAAAAATTTCCTCAGACAGGAAATGTTTGGTTCTGCTGTTGCATTGTGGGTGTTTACTAGTGCCCTCTTTGTCACAGAACAGCAGTTTACTAATTGCCAATTAGTAATCATCTGTCAATCATGCATGATTCTCCAGATTCTCAGCAAAACAGGTGTCACTCACGTTACAGCTATCACACTGAATGTTACTCACGTTACATTGTTACTCACGTTACAAAGTTCAGAGCTCTGTTAGTAAATGGGTGTTTAGTAATTTCTTAGCTTTTTGTCCTAAATGTGTGGAGGGGTCTTGGAAGAGATGATGACAGAAACTTAACTAATCCAACTTTTTGGTTACTCTTTCTAGATTTATTTTAAACACGACGTTTCTACCAGTCTTCCCTGGTCGTTGTCAAGTGTACAACTGAATCAAAGTGAAGTTGAGTCTACATAACAGTGTTTTTACAGAAATACAGTCTTAATGAAACAATTGTGCAGTAAAACAATTGGGTCTTATGCAGAGTCACAGGTTGATGTGTTGACAAGAAGGTAAATAAACAGAGTATAAAATAAAATGCCTTTCAAACGGACTACAACTGAAGTCACCAGTACTTTGATTCAGTTGTACACTTGACAACGACCAGGGAAGACTGGTAGAAACGTCGTGTTTAAAATAAATCTAGAAAGAGTAACCAAAAAGTTGGATTAGTTATTCGAACCCTTTCTAAAATGCCTTTCAAGCAGTTTATGACAGGAACTTGCTATTCATATCACACAGCACCATGAAACAAAGAGAAATTTAAACATTTTTTGTTACTCGCGTTACGGCCTCTGATGCACAAAAAAACATCTCCAGCGTGATAAAAGTGCCTCCCCCAGACAAAATATAAATGGTGCCTAATGAAGTTCATATCAATACTATCACAGAAAAAAATGAACTTCTGCATTCACACCATGCACTATTTGATAGCAGTGGTGGGGAAAATATGATTCTGAAGGGCAAACAGGTTCGGGTTTTTCGCATGTTGACATTGAACTTGAGTAAAGCATATAAAACCGGTTTTAGACCTTCAAATTCTTTTGATTCATGTACATGGATATACAAACTATTATAGAATTACACTCCTGTTTCCTTAGTATTTCACGTTTTAATTTTCGGTTGTCATGTTACCAGGGATGATTTTTCCCATATTATGGGCCAGGCTGGATTCGAACCAGGTGCGTAAACGAATGAGAATGCCTTCCGTATGATAGTGCCCACTTTCTTGTGCGGCGGAAACTCAAAAACAGAGAGGCATGATTATCACCATTTATCACCATTGTCACGTTGCAGTTTAATCCGTCAATATTTGTTGGGGGTGGGGGGTGGGGGAAGGGCATTNGAGGGAAGGGCATTGGCAAACGGAGCAGGGAGAAATATTACACCGGATCTGTCGACCCAAAGAAGTGGAGATGACGTTGGCCAGGCGTGTGCTCGTGTGCGGTAGGCTTTGCTAACCTTCTAAACCAACCTTTTTAAACCAATCGTTCGATCCCTTTTGAATTTTCGCGGGATTTGAATGGAATGTACTCTATTAAGCACGGTTCATTGGTACACGGATTTTGTCCGATTAGTCAGGGCCCGGTTGCACGAAACTCACGACAGCGCTATCTTGGTGTTAGCGCTAACTTGATGTTAAATGACGTAAAAGAACAGTGGATTTTTACGTCATCTAACATGAAGATAGCGCTAACACCAAGATAGCGCTGTCGTGAGTTTCGTGCAACCGGGCCCAGGTCCGTAAAAATCGACGAAATGGATTTTTTTGCGTTGTCGTATCCGGAAAACTAGGGGCAAACGGACTGAAAACGGACCGGATCCGTGCGCCAATGAACCCTGCTTTAGCCGAGCTTTTTCAAAGAGAGAAGTATTGTTCAAATCAAAGGTGATTTTTCGAAAGTATCGTCCAGTTGGCATTATCACAGAAAATCAGAAGCATTTCTTGGGGTGGTTTCGAAATCCGTGCTGGGAAACCCATTGAACGTCTACGTGTACACAAGGAAAGATGCTTGTTATAAATTAGTTTATTATTATCAAGTTTTGGATCTTGCGTACGTCGCTGGTGATTATGGAAATGGCGTGGTTGGCATCTGCTACTTTTCGATCAAGACTCGATGGAAAGTACGTTGCATTGTCTTTGACCTGACGGGACGCAATCGCCGCAAACTTCATTTACCGTACGATAAATTAAGAACACAAGGTCCAAACGGGTCTGTTTTAAGATGGATGAAGATCATTGTTCAGAACGATATTGCATTATTAGAAATTAGATACGTACGTGCTCACGGACACCGCGAGAGTTTAGCGAGAGTGAGGACTGAATCTCGGTACAACGTATACAGAATTAGAGACATGGGTTTTATTCTGACACTAGAACAAGTCCGGGTTCTACCCGATGTAAAATATAGCTTTCTTGAAGAACAAAACTGGACTGGCTCAAGTGATCGACTTCGGTTCTTCATGAACAATTATTACTTTGATGAGAATGGCAATATATTCATGTTTAATTTTGAACCATTGGGTGTATTCAGCATTGTTGTATTTGAAAAGGAGAGCATGTATGAGAACATTACCAACGTGTTACGTACAAAACAGGGATTCACACGAAGTAAAAAGGAATATCTCCTTGGGAACCAGTTTGTTGCTTTCGAGGATCTTAGTTTCTGCCCCGATAAAATATCGTACGACGATCATAGACTTCGCACTGTACTAAATGTGTATACCGTTGACATCAGGAAGCGTTGCCCAGCCATTTATAGGCTGCAGGACGTGAAGAAGAGATCAGATTCGCGATTACGGTTCCTTCTCAGAGTTTCTACGTCTGTAACGTACTTTTACCAAATTTTCAGCGATGGCCAACGGCGTATTATCGCCTGGCCAAAAACAGCCAAAAACAGATGTTTCTGCGTACAACTGACCAAAAATCTCCAAAACGTATGATGGGGACCTTCAAACGTATCACGTATTGGCAATGATTTCCGTACAGTGTACGGTGGAAACGTACAAGTAAGCACCCATGCATCATTTTCAAACTTCCATTATCGAGAACCCACGAAGGAATCTACATATAATGTTTTTTTTTTTTATTTTGGGGTCAGATAGAGCAAAAAGCGTCGGTCTCCTCCGGAAATAAACTTGGAACCATTTTTCATTGGCCTCCAGCTCATGTACAAAACGTTATTCCCTGAGGTCCTCCCCGCGGTTCTAGTAACCTATTTTAAAATGAAATGGTCCATGGACCATATGCTCACCTGTGGGTGAATGCATCAGAAGAACAGATGACAACTGTGTTTTGGGTTGTAGCCACCTAGTGGTCACGCCAAGAATCGAATCGAGCCGAAACTTGGTGTCATTGGTCATCTGCCCTAGGGGAATATATGTAGGCCTACCAAGTTTCAGGTCAATAGCCCCTGCGGCCACGAAACGTGCCTCCTAATGGCAAAACTTTAAACTTTGACCTCTGTGACGTTGAAAAAGAGGTCAAATCAAAAACCTGTATTATATATCACTAGCTATAATCACGGGTTTGATAAAGCCATTATTAGCCTAGAGTGTCGGGATTGTATTTTTTATAAATGTGTACCTGTATATGGCATATAATGGTGAATGTTTCATTCTTGGCAGTTTGTGTGAGTGAGAATTGGAATTAAATGAGAGAAGGGTAACTTCCTCATGTTGCAGTTGTGGAGGGCTAGGCCTAGTTGACGATACAACGGTAGGCCTATAGCATACTTATGAGAACACGTTATTGATTGTTAGGCGACCTAAAAAATAAAATTAGATTCTCGTCCTTTTTTCTAGGTGACGGCAAGGGAGGTGGCTTTTTATTTTTATTTTTTTATTTCTGTGGACTTATTTTGGGCTTTTGTCAGTGCTGGCGATTCTATGCCACGACCACACTAATGTTGTCTCGTACCCTGGAAAAACCATACTACCACTGCTGGATGTCTCTGGTGGGGCTAACTTGGTCCTTGTTATGGGAATATGATGAGAATGCTTGAACAATCATCCTAAAACCAGTGACAAAGTCACTCCTATCATTGATCAGTGGAAGTCAACACAGGAAATTTGGTAGGAACTTAAATGGGACACGTAAATCTCTCATTTCAACGTTTGTTTGACATGTTGGAGGGTTTTTTAATCAAAAAAAATAAAATGGAAATGAGGCAGGGCAGAAAATATTGGCAAGGGCGGGGACGAGAATCTACTTTTTAGGTGGCCTTATCTTTATCGTATTTGTTGTGTATTTGATGAAATACCTTCCTACCAACTGCGCGAAATGTGCGGCTGCTAACTCTCCTGTGATATGGTAAATCCTAGTAAGTCACTTTTTTATGAAAAATGAGTTAGCCCCACATTTGAACTTACTAGGTATTATCCCTTCATATTATGAAATAAAAATGCATAAAACCCGCCTCAGTAAGGTTCTTGTTGGTGAAAACCGTAACCACTGAAATAACTTTGATCAGGAAAAAACACCCTAAGTCATTATGTAACCTGATTAAGCCATCAAACCAAATGAAATGTTATGCACTGGAAAGACCTTCCATTATGCTAAAAAAAACTAAAAAGACAACACGAAATTCCTTTTGTCTCCTGGAGCTTAATCGTGTAGGAAAACGGTTTTCCTTGATTTTCTCAAAATTGTCTAAATGAGACTTACTAGGTTTTACCAGATCACAGGAGAACTGAATGCAGACGATGGCCGGTTCAGTAGGCCTACGCGATCTTTGTACAGTGCCGACTGGCTCGGTTGTGTCACTTTTTATCGTAAGAGATCTGTCGATATCTATAATAATTAGGCGGGCAACAGAACATGTGCCATGTACAGTATATAATTTGGTGAGGAAAACGTAGTAGAATTTGAGGTAACAATGCAGTGGCCTATATTGCATTCGCGCAGGCACATCAGCCACGTCCAACGGCTACACGGTCGACTCTACGGTGGCGCCGACTGTGAGACGGGATGGAAACTACGCTTTTTGTATTTTCGGCCCTTTTGCGACCCTTTGGTGCGTTTAACCGGAAAAATCGTTGCACTATGCACAAATACAGATCAGGAGGAAACCAACTGCCAAATCTGAGCCGAATCCAGCATCACAGACGCAGTGAAGCGCGGGACAAAATTCCGGCTTAGCGTAGATGTGACCTCATTAGATGTACCTGTGATAAAAATTTGGTGAGGATCCGACCAACGGTTAAGGTTGAATCGCACTTAAAAGGTTTTTACTTTTGGCCCCCCTGGTGGCAGAATGGACAATCGGGCTTCCATGAAAATTGGTCTGTGAAGATAGCCTATATATAACCCTGAGGTGCACGTCTGTGAAGTTTGAAGTCAATAGCACCAGCGGTTGATCATGAGGTTCCAAACTGGATGGATGTACTGTAGTTCATTAAATAGTCACTAGATGGCTCCATTTGAAATGTACAAAAAGTGCAATAACTAACTTATTTTTCGACGGATCGTCACCAAATTTGTATTGTAGGTACATCTAATGAAGGTACATGATACAGCATACGGGTTTTCAAGTTGAACAACGTTTCTTGGTCACACAGGTCAAAGTTCCATTTTCCAAAATGGCTCCCTGGCAGCGGTCTTTGAAGTCCGATCACGCTGAAATTTGCTGTACATTTGAAGGCTACACAGATACAGGCTTGTTCAAGTTCAGAACATTTTAGCTGCAGTAGTTAGTAAACACGCTGTGGGCCAACGCCCAATTTCCAAGATAGCCACCTGGCGGCCATGTTTGAAGTCCGATCAGACCGAAACTCGCTGTAGACATAGCGGGTATGTATATACATCATCACGCCTAATTTGAACAACCCAGAAAACATAGTCACGAAACGTGCCACCTAACGGTGAAATTTCGAACTTTGACCTGTGTGATCTTGAAAATTACGTCAAATCAAAAACCCGAGTAATATGTCATGTATCCTCATCAGATGCACCTACGATAAAAATTTGGTGAGGATCCGGTCAACAGTTAAGGCGAAATAGCACTTTAAAGGTTTTCGGTTAAGCCCCCCTGGTGGCCAAGCTAGGAATCAAATCGGACCGACAGTTGGTATGTGCGTTACTTTCACCTAGGGGTACATGTACACCAAGTTTCAGGTCAATAGCCCGAGCGATTATAAAACGTGCCCTGCTTACGGACGCGGACGGACACCGCGTGACGACTATAGCTCACAGGTGAGCTAAAAAATAAGCATCGATAGAAGGAGAACCTCTGAAGCCACAACGGCCATAAAAGTGAGCGAGGTACACGCTGAGCTGCGCACACGTTGCCCCTAGTCTCTCACGAACCAGCATTTTTGCTGCTTCGCGGCTTTGGAGCTGCTGCGCTGTTGTAAGTGTCGCGTCGCACTAGGAAGACAGATCCAGCGCGACGGGACGCTTAACAACAGCGGTGGGTATTCTGCTCCGGATCGCTTCCCATGCGTTTCCATTAAATGCGGCAACCTGAGAACATCGGGGGTTTTTAGCGCTCGTCACCAACACCGTCGCTGTGTGTGGTGACGACGTGAGACAGCGCTAAGAACCCCTGACGTTCTCAGGATCAAATGCGGTGACAGACCAAGCGACAAGCGACGTTGAGCAATGCGTTTTGCATTGTTTTTGAGCAATGCGTTTTGCATTGGTACACCAACAGAATACAAAACGCTGTCGATGATACGCGTTGCGTCGATCTAGGTCTGTCACCACCTAGATTTCCACTACCTTCTGCAATCTATCTCCAGTAACTCTTATCTAGTTGGAACCAGGATAAAGTTGTGTGTATCGTGTACTGGGTAAATCCGTTTTTAAGGCTGACAACGCTGATGACCTGGAACATATCTGTATCCGACACTGGATTAGCCAATCAGGGATCGCGATAGTATCTCTTGACAGAGTGGCGGAAAAACTAGCTTGATTGGTTAAGGCCCATCCACTCCATCCGGTTCTAATTTAGATTTGGAGTAGGCCTACTCGGCTATGCTATTCGAACTTGATGAAAAAATGCGAAAGGCCCTTCTTTCGCTATTGACGACTTTTTACATACAATGCGTGTTTCTCCAAGGAAATCAATGATGTAGAACTATTGATTACTTGTATCATACTGAATCTTAGACACGTCGAGAAGAGAGCAGTCCTTACGATTCATTTTCTTCAGGCCAGGGCATCAATACATAAAGACGTATTTACCAATGAGTTTCAGCGTTTACATGTAGATCAAAGATGTCGTCTTTTTTTCGTAAGAGTTGTATCTTCTACTTCGCCAGCTACGAATGTCAGTATCTACAATGCAATGAGCTTTACACTGTTGAAGCCTTCAGGCCCGCGGAGGCCCTTGATACGACGAAAATCGACCGGCTTGATCAGCATTCGGAGGCGTCAGTTTCTCTCGACTTCACCGTAAGAGGGCATTCCGTTGGTATTCATGACAGCATTCCTGGTTCGACCAATTTCAGAGGTTTCGTTCGTGGATCACTTGCAACTTAATGATATAAGCTGTGTTTACACCTAAGCAATTTTTCCAGACCCGGGTTCGAATTTAACCCGGATCCATTGAATTTTCTGTCCACACCTATTATTCGTCTTACGATACTGAACGCTGGCCATGCCATTAATTAGGCCCGTATTCTAGAAGCCTCCTTAACTCTAAGGTCCACTTTAAGATTTTGTATTCTGCCCGGCAAACAATAGCTTAAGGTAAACCTTAGAGCTAAGGAAGCTTCTAGAATACGGCCCATAGACACACCACCCATTCAATTTTAGCAGACCGACACCTGTCGGTGGGCTCAGTAAACGTTTTAGCCCGGCATTTTTCTGTCCACACCTATGAAATTGCCGGGCTAAAGTATAATCCGGGTCCACGGCGGGTCAGACCCGCCGAGCGAAAGCGGGCTAAATTAGCCCGGCAATTTTTAACCCGGATCCGATTTTCATAGGTGTAAACGCAAAAATGGAGGGTCAGACCCGGCAATTTCGTTAGGTGTAAACGCAGCTACTAGCTGTGTTTACACCTAAGCAATTTTTCCAGGCCCGGGTTCGAATTTAACCCGGATCCATTGAATTTTCTGTCGACACCTATTATTCGTCTTACCATATTGAACGCTGGCCATGCTATTTATAGACAGACCACCCATTCAATTTTAGCAGACCGACACCTGTCGGTGGGCTCAGTAAACGTTTTAGCTCGGCATTTTTCTGTCCACACCTATGAAATTGTCGGGCGAAAGTATAATCCGGATCCACGGCGGGTCAGACCCGCCGAGCGAAAGCGGGCTAAATTAGCCCGGCAATTTTTAACCCGGATCCGATTTTCATAAGCCGTTTTTACACTACGCAGAATTTTGGCCCGGATGAACCGTGCCGTGCTCGACCCGGGCCAGGCCCGCCTCAGAAAGAGCATTTTACCCCATTAAAACCGCGCCAATATCTGAATCGTCTCGGCTCTCCTTTCTGTGGAGGTACGAAATCTCCGTCATTTTCAATATGGCTGCGCCCATGATCATTCGCGGCAATGACGTTTTGAGTTCCAATGCCGATAAATGAGCATGCGCATTCACTAAAGGCGAGTCATTCAAGTGGGCCGAGCCCAGTTGCGTGTTTACACTGTGCAGTTTTCCAGCGGAACCGTCCTCGACCCAGGTCGAACCCACTTCCTGTTGGGGGGTTCGGCCCGGATGAAAGTAGCACCGTGCCGAGCCCCGTTGTGCCGTGCCAACCCATTTACACTATCACCTTTTTTGCGTCGAGCACGGCTGAAAACACGTAGTGTAAAAGGGGCCATAGGTGTAAACGCAAAAATGGAGGGTCAGACCCGGCAATTTCGTTAGGTGTAAACGCAGCTATAGGTACGATGTTTACTTGCGGTTTGAGGTTTTATGCATTTAAACCAGCAGCTTACCATTTCTCCAAAATGACGGTAATAGTCACGTTTCCTGTTGGTATGTTCCCTGGAAATGGCGGTAACAGGAATCTAAGTCCCCTCGAATGTTGTGTGGGTTTAGTGGTTCAATGAGGGATTAAACTGTAAGGTTATATAAACCAACGGTTGTTGGGTTAATATTTTACAACTGCAAACTATTGTTTCACAGGCAGCTACATGTATTCCTAGGTCTAGCGGTCCTTGCTTCACACCTTGTCCCCTACCAGTCTAATTAGGTATCTTGTAGCTAACCGACGGAACGGACGTAACGGACGAAACGGTGACTTATAATAAATTACCCGCCCCTTTTCCACACGATTGGCTGTCCAGGCGATCGCTCCTGTAATAACCAACATAGTATGGAGACATTTCGTTGGAGAATATCGTACTATACGTCGCCGCATAAGTAATTTTCGTCCGTTACGTCGCTTAGCTGCAAGATACCTATTGAGGTCCACGTAGGTAGAGACTGGCTAGGTATGGTGTGTTGTACCTGTAGGTTTAATCTTGTGAGTCAGACGGCTGAAGCTAAAATTGCGACGACAGATGAGGTTGCATTTTGCGGCCCATCATTTGTTACTGTGAGGCTTTTTTTCAAGGAAAATAAAAAAAAATGCCGATTATATCATAATGTTATTGACGAAAGTTCACAGAAAACAAATCGATCTCATCTCGAGATAAAATGAGTCTCCAGCCTACTATTTCAGTCTACTCGTTTTGAGTTTTCTCAGTTCTCCAGTCGATGGAACAGGGCATCAGCTGGAGGACATTGGAAACAAACCGAGGGGAACCAAAATATGCGCATGAGCTCGGTGGTGTGGTGATTCTGGTGTCCGATCAAAGGGTCCTGGGTTCGAAACCCACTGGGTGTGAAACGTTTTTTTATATCGGGTGTCCCCCCCCCAAAAAGACACTTTTTGTCTCTTTAGTCTCTTTTTGTCGGATCTTGTCTTTTAACTCCTCCTATTTGAATTTTTTATTTCGTTCGCGCGATACACCTTTTCTTTGCGAGAGTCCCATTTCGAGTAGTGCATGTGGTTGCAATCAGGACTTTGAGGAGACCACTTATCTTTCCCGAACTCTGGAGTGGCCCCTTGGTATGGGAGGGGCCCCCACTGATTGACTGATGATAGTGCCTGATAGAGGATGGAGAGCACATCGAACATAGTTGAAATAGGCAAGTTTCTCTGATATTGTATTTTTGCACATGCAATTTTGATTTGGACAGTACTTACAGGAATTACATCCGATACCTTTGATATTTGCAGGGCTTGCTGACGATATGCTGAAAATGGTATCTGTAAATTCTCAAAGATTTTAGTTGTCAAATAAGTGAAATATTGCGAGACAAAAAGTGTCTACTTTTTTTGGGACACCCGATATATGGAGACATCACTTGTTTATTTGATTCGAGACAACAGACAATCCGGTGGAAACAGCTGAGAATCATTTTAACCAGTTGGAGACATGAGATCGCAGGGTGCTTTCTTCAACGGACTATCCGCAGGATGTTTAGCTAACGATACAAAACATCGCTGGGATACGTCACTGAGTATCCATCTGGCCGACATTCGTTGCACTACCTCGCTGAATGCTCGAAGCGAGAAATGTTGAACGCCAGACGCCATTTTGGAAACACTGAGTCGGGTTCTTGGTTGTGTCACCCAAACCCGCTGCATTCAGAATGAGGCTAATGCATTATCCATTAACATACGCACGAGATACAAGGCCCGTAGCAGCCCTCTGATGAGTGGGGGGTGGGGGGCCCTGGCAGGGCCGGATCAAGGATAGACAGAAAGGGGGGACGGAGGCGGTGAGCACTGAAAAGGAAGTGGGAAGCGCAAACGGGAGGTCTGGGGGTCCTCCCCAGAAAAATTTGACAATTTAAGTGCTTTAGATGCATTCTCCTGGCATCTGAGAGCACGAATATGGACATACATGTATAAAATGGACATTTGGGCCAAAGGTATTTTTTAGCAAAAAAGTGTGTGGGGGGGGCGGGACCCCCGGCTCCTACGGGTCTGGATACCAAGGTATTTTAGAATTAGATAATCACTGATACGGATGCTGTAAAATTATCGATACACCACTGATCACCTGATCAACAATCACTGGTCGTTGCAAAATCATTGATCAACAAGTTGCATAATTACGTGAACGTTTGGTACTGAAAGGACCTTGTGTCGAAAATAAGGACGTTGTCATGCTTGCCGCGGATCCGAAGCGAGTTTTCAAAAGACAGGCCTTAAAAGAAACCTGGTGATTTTCTGTAGCTCATCATCATGACATCTTTACCCATCTTAACCATGTTAACCGCAGTGATTTTCGAGTTGTATTTCGAAAGTGGAAAAATAAACCCAAAGATGTATTCCAGAGGGTCCGCCATTCATTGCGGTATGTGCTGTTTGATTCAGACCAAGTGTGACGGTTTTTTCGTCTCCTTGGAAAGCTCAAATGATGTCTGCCAATTTCAATACGGAATAACATCCTGTATTCCACAAGAAAGTATGGGAACTCAACATTGGTTGAGGAAGGTGGTATCGCTACTTTATTTTTTTATCGTTATCGTTCCTAATTTTTATCTTAAAGATGGCTGCACTTCATTATTTCACTTGGAATGGCCTCGTCAGGACTTGATTCACGGAATCTTGGCTTGTTCCTGTCGTATAACGTTGAAAATTATGGAAAATCGTTTTGTTTTGACACAGCAAGTCAAGTTAGTGTCTGTTGTTCGAAGTAGAATTTCGTATCGCAATATCTCAGATGGCGCCAACAATGGCGTCATAACAGTTAAGGGGGGGGGGGTACACGATTCAACTGCTTGAAAGCTATTGAAAGTAGAAGGGTATTGAAGGTTGTTGAAAGCTGCTGAATCGCCTAAACCCCCTTTTAAGAGGTCTTTCAACCGCTTTCAACAAGTTGCCGAAATACCTTCATGTTCCTTTTTCTGGCAACATGTTGAAAGCTGTTGAAAGGCCGTGTTGAAAGGGAGTTTAGACGATTCGACAGCTTTCAACAACGTTCAACACCTTTCAACATTCAACACCTTTCAATAAATGTTGAACCGTGTAAACCCCCCTTAAGGAGGGTATTGGCAAATGGAACAGGGAGAAATATTACAGCGGACCTGTCGACCCCAAAAAGAGGAGATGACGTTGACCAGACGTGTGCTCGTGTGCGGTAGGCATTGCTCGACCAACCCTTCTTAACCACCTTTTTCAACCGACCTTTCGACTCCTTTGAAATTTCCGCGGAATTTGAATGGAATACATGTACGCTATCAGCCGGACTTTTTCAAAAAGAGAAGTATTGTTGAAATCAAAGGTGATTTTTCAAAAATATCGTCCAAATGGCATTATCACGGAAAATCAAAAGCATTTCTTGGGTTTGCTTCGAAACCCGTGCTAGGGATGAACCCATTGAACGTCTACGTGTATACAAGGAATGATGCCTGTTATGAATTAGTTTATAATTATCAAGTGTTGTATCTTGCGTCCATCGCTGGTGATTATGGAAATGGCGTGGTGGGAATCAGCTACTTTCCGACCACGATTCGATGGAAAGAAATACGATGTATTGTCTTTGACCTGACGGGACACAATCGCCGCAAACTTCGTTTACCGTACGATCAATTCAAAAGAACTCGAGGTCCAAACGGGTCTTTTTTCAGAAGATTGAAGATCATTGTTCACAACGATATTGCATTATTAGAAATTACATACGTTCGTGCTCACGGACACCGCGAGAATTCGGCGAGAGTGAGGACTGAATCTCGGTACCACGTCTACAGAATTAGAGACATGGGTTTCATTCTGACACTAGAACAAGTCAGGGTTCTACCCGGTGTAAAATCTAGCTTTCTTGAAAAAGACGACTGGACTAACGCACGCGCTCGACTTCCGATGGGCAGTCATTATTTTGATGAGAATGGCAATATATTCATGTTTAATTTTGAACCATCGGGTGACTTCAGTATTGTTGTATTTGAAAAGGAGAGCATGTATGAGAACTTTACAAAGGTGTTACGTACAAAACAGGGATTCACACGAAGAAAGAAGGCATATCTCCTTGGGTACCAGTTTGTTGCTTTGGAGGCTCTTAGTTTGTGCCTCGTTTGTCAGGTATCGCAAGGCCATTATACACTTCGCACTGTACTAAAGGTGTATACCATTGACATCAGGAAGCGTTGCCCAGCCATTTATAGGCTGCAGGATGTGAAGAAGAGACCAGATTCGCGCTTACGGTTTGTTCTCACAGTTTCTACTTACGATCACCAAATTTTCAGCGATGACCAACGTCGTATAATCTCCTGGCCGAAATCAGCCCACAACAAAGACACAAAGAGGGGGTTGGTTGCAAAAATTTATTTTTGAACCGGTTGTTGAAAACCGAGCCGTATATTCGAAATGTGCATTCGTAAAGAACTCAAGGAAATAACTTAATTTGAAATTTTGACCGCAGCTCAAGCAACAGCAAATAGCTTTTAGTAAACTAACATCATTTCCATACTTTCATCTTCGAGAACCCACGAAGGAATTTACATTATAATGTTTTTTTTTTATTTTGGGATGAGATGGAGCAAAAATCTTCGGTCTCATCCGGAAATAAACGTGGAATCATTTTTTTCATCGGCCTCCAGCTGCAGTACAAA